>CAUYQG010081117.1:0-75398 GCA_963574415.1 Tarsius wallacei | reverse complement strand
AGGCAAGGAAGGTGGGATTAACAGTAGTCAATATCTGTCTGGGGACGGGGGGGATACCTCATCAACAAGGGCACCTGCAAAATGCATATTTGTATACCTAACCCTTAACTGTACCCCACAATTTTAAAATTAAAAAAATGTATTAAGAAAAGGATGCATCAAAATAAAACACAGAATATTTATTTTTTTTAAAATCCTAGAAGAAAACCTAGGAAACAGTCTCATGGACATTGGCCTAAGGAAAGAACTTACGACAAACATCCCAAAAGCAAATGCAACAAAACAAAATAGACAAATGGGACTTGATTAAAGTAAAAAGTATGCACAGCAAAAAGAATGAATTCAAATGAATGAATAAGCAAAATACAAAATTCCAGGATCTACAAGAAATTCAAACAACTCACTACAAGAAAAAAAAACCCTATCAAAAAATGGTCAAAGGACATCAATAGACACTTCTCATAAAAGAGACACACAAATGACCAACATACATGACAAGATGGTTAACATCACTAATCATCAGATAAATGTAAATTAAAACTATGAGATATCATCTCATAGAAATGCAAATTAAAACTATGAGATATCATTCACAGTCTGAATGGCTATTATAATAAGGTTAAAGAACAACAAATGTTGGCATGGATGTGGTGAAAAGAAAACACTCATACACTGTTGATAGGATTGTAAATTAGGTCAATCTCTCTGAAAAACAGTATGGAAATTTATCAAAGAACTAAAAATATAAATACTATTCAAGCTAGCATTCCCATTCTTTCCCCAAAGGAAAAAATACATATATAAAGATACCTATACTCGTATGTTCACTGCTGCACTCTTCACAATAGCAAAGTTATGGAACCAAGCTAAGTGTTCATCAACAGCTGACTGGCTCAAGAAAATGTGGTGTGTCTTCTTGATAAAAACCCTCAAACACCTAGGTATAGAAGGAACTTACCTCAAAATAGTAAGTACCATCTGCAATAAACCCACACCTAACATATTGCTAAATGGACAGAAACTGGAAACATTTCCCCTGAAACCTGGGACAAGACAAGGCTGCCCACTCTCACCCCTCTTGTTCAACATTGTATTGGAAGTCCTAACTAGAGCAATTAGGCAAGAGAAGGAAATCAGGGGTATCCAAATAAGAAAAGAGAAAGTCAAGTTCTCTCTCTTTGCTGATGATATGATCCTATACCTCGAAAATCCAAAAGAATCTGTCAAAAAACTGTTTGCATTGATAAAGGACTTTGACAAAGTCTTGGGGTACAAAATAAATGTGCAAAAGAGTTGAATTCTTATACACCAAGTAGAGAACCAAACAAAAAGCACCATCCCATTCACAATAGCCACACAAAAAAAGCGAAGTACCTTGGCATCTTCCTAACCAAGAAGTGAAAAACCTTTACAATGAGAACTACAAAACACTGCTCAAAGAAATCCAAGAAGACACAAACCAATGGAAAAATATTCCATGTTTATGGATAGGGAGAATCAATATTGGGTTTTTTTTTTGGTTTTTTTTTTTTTTGAGTCGGAGTCTCACTCTGTTGCCCAGACTGGAGTGCAGTGGCCGCTCCCGGCCACTGCAGCCTCGACTCGCTGGGCTCCGGAGATCCTTCCACCTCAGCCTTCCGAGTAGCTGGAATTACAGGCATGCGCTACCATGCCCGGCTGATTTTTTTTATTTATTGTAGAGATGAGGTCTCACCAAGTTGCCCAGGCGGGTCTCGAACCCGCAGGCTCAGGCAATCCATTCACCACAGCCTCCCAAAGACACGGGATTACAGGCTAAGGCACCGAGCCCGGCTAGAATCAATATTGTTAAGATGTCCATCCTACCAAAGGCAATCTACAGATTCAATGCAATACCCATTAAATTACCAACATCTTTCTTTTTGGACCTGGAAGTGACAATACTGAAATTCATATGGAATATAAGCGACCATGAATAGCCTAAACATCTCTTAGCAAAAGAAACAAAGCAGGAGGTATCACACCTCCAGATTTCAAACTTTGCTATAAGGCTACAATAATCAAAACAGCCTAGTATTGGTACAAGAACATATAGACCAATGGAATAGAATAAAGATTCTGGAAGCAAAGCCTCAATTTTTCAACCAACTCATCTTTGACAAAGTCTCCAACAACCACTGGGGAAAGGAGAACCTGTTCAACAAATGGTGCTGGGAAAACTGGTTGACCACATGCAGATTAAAACAAGACCCCTACCTATCACCATACACAAAAATCAATTCTAAATGGATCAAAGACCTAACGTAATACCTCAAACTATAAGAACCTTAGAAAATGCAGGACACTCCCTTATGGAAATTGGAACTGGCAACCAATTCCCTATCAAAACCCCAAGTGCCCACGCCATAAGAGATAAGATAGCCAAGTGGAACCTCATCAAACTGACAAACTTCTGCAAAGCCAAAGAAACCATCAAGAGACAAGGAGACAGACCACAGACTGGGAAAAAATATTTGCCAACTGTAGGCCTGACAAAGGCCTAACATCTAGGATCCACAAGGAACTCAAAAGTGCAGAAAAGAAAAAAGCAAACAGTGCCGTTACAAAGCGGGTAAAAGATATGAATAGACACTTCTCAAAAGAAGACATACAAGCAGACAACAGATACATGAAAAAATGTTCAACCTCACTAGTCATCGAAGAATTGCAAATTAAAACCACACTGAGATATCACCTAATTCCAGTCAGGATGGCCATCATCAATAGCTCAAAAAACAACAGATACTGGAGAGGATGCAGTGAAAACGGAACACTTCTACATTGTTGGTGGGAGTGTAAACTAGTACAGCCTCTGTAGAAACAGTGTGGTAATTTCTAAAAGATCTAAAAATTGACCTCTCATATGACCCTGAAATCCCCCTACTGAGAATATACCCAGAGGAATTCAAATCACTCTATGAAAAAGATACCTGAGCACTCATGTTTATTGCAGCATTATTCACAATAGCAAAAACATGGAACGAATGGTGCTGCCCATCAAAAGAGGACTGGAGAAAAAATATGTGGCACATATACATGATGGAATATTATGCAGCCATAAAGAAAGACAAAATTATGAACTTCACAGCAATTTGGATGGACTTAGAGGTTATAATACTGAGTAATCTATCACAGAAACAAAGAACTGAGTATCACCTGCTTCACTCATAAGAGGACCTTGAACAACTATCATAATACTATAAGAAAGGGATTGGCAGTAGTGGGAAACTGCCAGGGGAGGGGGGGCACACCTCATCAACAAGGGTGCCTGCATAATGAACATTTGTATACCTAACCCTGAATTGTGCCCCACATATTTAAAATAAATAATTTTTTTCAAAAAGCAGAAATTCAGAAATATGGTTTCTCTTGATGTGATATAACATGACACCCACAATATCTTCTATCAAATATCCCAGCTCAACCCCATCTCCTAAATTGTTCCTTAGTTTTTTCACGCTTCTGGAGCTGGCTTCCATTTATAAAAATTATAGGATATAGAAAAATAAATTAAATTACACCACAAGAAAACAGAAAGACAAATCCAAAATTTCTAGAAGACTACAACAAATCTTGTTTCAGTAATAAGTCATTTGCATGAACAGAAGAGATGTAAAGGATTAATGCATGTGAAGAGCTGAAATAACCTAATGTGATTTGGTGGACATTATTTGGATTCTAATTCAAACAAACCAAACGTAAAAAGACATTTTTAAGACAGTCTGGGAAATTCAATATATACTGATTACTAAACTAAACTAAGGAAATATTATATAATGTCACTATGGTTATTTAGGAAAAAAGATTCTCATTTTGTAGAGATAAATACTGAAGTAGGTAGGAGTGAAATGGCATGAGACCTGGGATTTGCTTAAAAATTCTCCAGCAAAGTAAAGGAAGGAAGAAAGGCCAGGAAGGAGGAAGGGAAGGAGAAAGGAATGACAAAGGATACCCAAAGGGAAAAATCGTGATAATTTCAGAATCTAGGTAATGGCTCTATTGAAGTTCATTTTGTACTTTTGTCTTTTGTGTATGTTTGAAATTGTTTACACAAAAAAATAACATTTTCTGTTTGTTTTACATCACAATGTCTTAAATCTCATATCTAGAAATGCAGGTGCTGATATTTCCATAGATCTTGTTTTTCAGGATTTTTCCTCATTTTAGTAATATATGACACTCCGCACTGAAAAAAAATGTTTTAAGAAATCTTACTTTACTCTTAGCTAAGTAAGACATTCAGTATATATGGACTTCTACTAAGGGCAAAGAACTGGAGTAGGAGTTTAATAACAATGGTAAAACAAAGGATGCAAAAAACACGCCGGACTTAAAAATGCATCAACAGAGTTACTCTTATAATTTCTAAATCAACATCTTATCAATTTCTTACAAAGAACTTGATCATCAGTAGTAGATTTAGATGTAAGAGAAAAATGATCAATTTTACTGCCTACATAATTATTTTTTAATCTGTGTGTTGTTAAAAGTGTGCAATTACATCTTATTCCTTCACAACTTGAGGTACTCAATCTGTGGCAACAATCTAGCATCTTTAAGATGATTACAGATAAATGACAGTGCATTTTTTTGCTGCTGTTAATCTTGGCCATTGTGTGTTCTTGATAAATGACCAAAATGTGTTGTTTGGTCTATCTCAGCCATCTGAGTATTAAATATTCCCTTACAACAAATAAAGCTAAACCACAAACTTGTTAACATGAAATAAGCAGAAATTCCAGAGATTATGAATAACAAAAATGAAATCTAAGTGACAGACTTAACATAAGGGAACATAAGGTATCTTCAAGATAGTTTTCCCAAATCAATCATGTTTTTTAATCTATTCTAATTCAGGTACTTGCAATTGTGAAAACACAACACAAATATAACATGCTAAATGCCTTGGGCAATGATGAAATTATTCACTCACTCTGCATCAATAAATCATTGTTGATTTATTAGTCATATATTACCTTATAATTATGTAGCCCTTGACAGCTTCCAAAGCACTTATACATACATTAACCCATTTTCATCTCACAACAAGCTGTTGCGAGCACTTGTATTTTTGTGTTCATTTTATGCATAAGGAAATGGCTTCACAGGAGACTTAGAGATCAGTCTGTGGGTCTATTGCTAACTGCAGTGGGGAGACTGGGACTCGGATTTAGAATTTGCAGCCTCAAGTTCAGTCAGCCATCTTTTTATAGTACCAGGATGCCCAACATAAGGAACAATCCCTGACACAGCCAGACCTATAATACAATCAGAGACACAGTCTCCCACAGACTCCTAACCTAATTAGTGGGTTACAAGCCAAACAAGTAAAATTCTTCATAATAATACAAGACAAGAATTCAGAAGTGGCCTCAAAACAGAGCACGATACATTTCCAAATGAATGAAGAAGACACTCTAACTGACTGACTTTTACTCTCAGTGTCCTTAGCACCATAAAATATAATAAGAAGAAAGAGGTATGTCACATGTTAACGTTGTTAAATTTCTGTACTTCTTATAAGATACAACTGTGGATTCTGGAGCGATTATAATAACTGCTAGAATTAGCAAAATAATGTTCAGGTAACGTGCTGTGCATTTTGCCCTGTTCTTTCTCAACAAGTCCTGGAGACAATCTTGAGAGGTAGCTGTTGTCATTCCCATTTTACAGAGGAGGAATCTGAGTCTCAGAGAGATTAAATTAACCTTTCCAAACAACTGTGGTAGCAAGTGGAACTGAAGTCTAGCATGTCATGTCCTAACTCCCACACTCCTCGTCACATAACTGTGCTTTCCTTCCTCTCTCCATCTTTCTGCAAATAGTAACAGCAGCATTCCAAAAAGAGCACAATTATTTTTTTCTTTTTTGCAGATAAAAAATTCTTCAAACTGAACCATTTATGCGTGTATTCAATATATTTGTATTATGTCTTTTTCTTGTGCATAGAAAAATATTACGTGTTTCCTATTATAAAAGATTTGCTCTCTTTTTAAGAGGACAACACAAAGAAAGACAGAGTGAAAAGGACCACAGTACAGAACTATTACCACTCTTACTAGTAGTGATAATACTAATAACAATTGCTACACAACACTGGTATCTTATTATATACCCAGCTGTTTTAAATGCATAACATGTGTTAACTCATTTAATTCTCACAGTCCTGTGATAGTCAGATAGTTCTATTTATCACATTGGCTTATGTTTCAAGCTAATAGTAAGATTTTCTAATTTCTGAAATGGTTATAATGATAGTTTCTTTTATTATCATCTAAATCTAAATCATCATTTTAAGTAAGTCATTACAGAGATTCTTATTCTAAGCAATTTTCAACTATGTAGAAAATTTTAAGTTCAATATCAAATCATTTATTCATTTAATCAATGTCATTGAATATCCACATATGTATAACCTTGGACTAGTTGTTATTAAGGGTACTTAAGTGTGACCTAAGCACCTCCAAGAGGCTTATCATCTGGTAATATAAAAATCCAACCTGCATGTATAGCATCAGAAATGATGCAGCATGCCACTTCCTTTTTGTTTCTCCTGCCTCTACGACCCTCAACTGCTCATGGATGTGTCTATTAATAGCCCCATCAAATGCCCTCAGTTTTATTATTTTCCTAGGATACTACTAAGAGAGATAAAATGACAGACAGCTGGGCTCACCACTTGGTGGGTCTTGGTAAGCAACTGCATCTTAGATTTAAATTCTGGTAGCCATGCATATATTCATACAATATTTATTGAGTACCTACTATGTGGCAGGTATAGTTCTAGATCCCAAGAACACAGAAACAAACAAAACAAAGTCCTTGCCCTCATAGAGCAGCATCTTGAATAAAGTAAGAGAATCAATTTTGTAAGACATTTGCAGAAACAGCTTTCCAGGCAAAGGAAATAGTAAGTACAAAGGCCTTGACAAAAACGTGTTTGCCTGTTTTGAGACTGAAGTTGAAGCAAGAGAGAGTGTGTTTGGACATGTGGATGGAGTTAAGCAGGAGAAAGATCATGCATGTTGACCAATGTTGCCCCCAAAGGCCCTCTAAAACCAAATGTTACCCCCGATGGCCATCTAAAGGCAAATGGAACCTGGACACATATACCAAGAACAAAAGAAACAAATGCATACATTCCCAAATAACACCCTAAGATTTAGTTTTTCCTTAATTTTCATTCTGTGGTCTGCCTGATTTCCCCACTCAGAATCCAGGTTCAAAACAGTGAAGTGAGAATGAGAAAGAGATAGGTATATTCTAAAGGCATGCAATAAATGAATGAATGAAGAAATAAAGAAACTAATAATCCAGTATTTTTTTTAAATCGAGGACCACCCTTCAAGCCTATATAGCATGAATGGGGCTCAACTATCCTGCCTATCTCTTATTTTCTTCTTCCTGAACCATAATCTAATATTATTCAACTTAAATCCTTAATATTTATCTTTCTTCTTCACTCAAAAATTGTGTTTTATTCATTTTAGTCTAGATTAGTTTCTGATACATGAAAGGCACTCAATAAGTGCGTAATGAATTACTGACTCATTCATTCATTCATTCATATGCAACCAGATATAAGCTGTGAAGTGCAGAGCTGGAGTGTGATCTGTCAATTATAACACTCTCTGTGTTATCCCTTTGTTGTCCCTGAATCTGGGACTAGACTTCTACCTTGCTTCTTCCTCTATCATTTGTCTAGTTATTTTACCTTGTAGTTCAATTCTTTAATAGGACTAGGATTCTACCCTAAAACCCAGTTATGAACTATGATCTGAAGGCTAACTAATTCTTTTTATTTATTTTATTTTAAAGGTGTGGGGACTTCTGGACAGTTGCCGCCCCTAACTTAAACATCCTGCTAGGAGGCTGAGGAATGCTCTGCCCCTGCCCGCCATAACTGGTGCATGCACTTACCATTGGGAACCTAAGTGCAAGCTTCAGGATTAGGTATACAAGTGGTCATCGTACAGGTAAAGTTTGGGCCTCCCTTTGGTCCCACTTTGCCTAGTTTGAGATCAATGTTATGTGCCCCTCAGCTCTCGCAGTTTCCGGCTACTGCCAATCCCTTTCTTATAGTATTATGGTAAATAAGGCTAACTAATTCTTAGCAATCTTTCTTTCAGAGGACTGAGGTGTATCTCTTTATTTTCATCCCTTTGGCAAGTGGACTTGCTCTCTATTTCAAAAATATCTCAAATCCATTGCAATCCCATTAGATTTCAAGGATGGAAGCCACCTAGAGTCCAAGTGGGTCTTCTTGCACCTAGTCTAAAACATGCTTGGTCTTGACATGCCCTTTGGAAACCAAACTTTAGACTGTCACTGTTGTTTGCCAAATCAATATCTCTTTATCTTCTTTACCTTAGAAAGTGAGATCCAGAACAAGCCTTGGCATCTTTTTTTTCCCCAATATTTCTTCCATCAGAGAAAGACCAGTTCCAGCAGCCATCCCTGTATTAACATGTTTGATTTCCCTACATATGTATAGTCACCTTTTTTCATCTGTCGTTGATCATTTCAATGTAGTCTCTGAAGTAAACCATATATAGGGAAATCACACATATTAATGCAAATTAAAATTAAGATGAAATGGTAAAGCCTAAACATAGTAATATATTTTATAAAATAAGGCAATAATTGGGATGGAGTGTGTGCTCCACCAGGAATGAGAGAGATGCAAGCTCCTCAACTGCCGACCAAGGCTACAGCTGCTGGAACTGGCCTCACCCTTCCTTTGACAGGACTTCTGGGCAGTTGCCGCCCCTAATTTAAACATCCTGCTAGGAGGCTGAGGATTGCTCTGCCCCTGCCTGCCATAACTGGTGCATGCACTTAAGTGCAAGCTTCTCCAGTCAAACTCTACCCAGCTTTATCCCTACCCTCTGAGTTAGGTGCAGCAACCAGGGTCTTGAGAGTTCCACAATCAAATTTACCACCTCAGTCACCCACACACTCCTCCTGTGAGACTGAGACTGGGCATAAACACCTTATCACCCCAGAAGACTCCTACCAGCAAGAATTTCAGAACTTGAAATAATTTACTCAGAAAAATATAAATAAAAAAGAATGAATTTAAAGTGAGACATTTGGGACACCATACAGTAACCAAATTCATAAATTATCAGTATTCCCAAGGATAAAGAAAGATCAAAAGATTAAGAAAATAAATTTAACAAATAACAAATGAAAACCTTTCAAGTCTAACAGCAGAATTAGTTACAGGCAGCCCAGTGATTCCCCAGGAAAATCTGGTACCAAAATGACTTTGTATGGCACATTATAATCAGACTGTCCAAAGTTAAAGTGAAACAACAAATTATAAATACAGCAAGAAAAAGGCATCTTGTCACCCATAAAGGAAACTCCATCAAACTAACTGAACTTTTTGGCAGAAACCTTACAGGCCATAAGAAAATGGAATGACACATTCAAAATGATGAAGGAATAAAACCATCAGCCAACAATTCTGTATTTGGCAAAATTAACCTTTATAAATAAAGGAGGAATAAAGTCTTTCCTAAATAAGCAAATGCTGGTGAATTTACCACCAATAGACTGGCACTAGAAGAAATGCTCAAGGAGTCCTAAACTTGGAAACAAAAGGATGACTTTCAATAACATGAAAACACAAGAAAGTATAAACTTCGCTGGTAAAGCAATCACACAAAGAAGGAAGAGAAAAAAATCAAATGACGACATGGCAAAATTTCACAAAACCACAATGACAGTCAGAGAAAAAAAAGAATTTAGAAAACAACTGAAAAACAATTAACAATATGACAGGAACAAAACCTTACACATCAATAGTAACCTTAAATGTAAATGGATTAAATGCTCCATTAAAAGATATAGATTGGTGGCATGGATTAAAAAACATGATCCAGCTCTATACTGCTTACGAGAAACTCACCTTACCTGTAAAGACACATATAGGTTGAAAGGAAAAGGATGGAAAAAGATACTTCATACAAACAGAAACCAAAAGTGAACTGGAGTAGCTCAACTTATATGAGAGACTTTAAATCCAAAGCAGAAAAAAAAAAAAAAGAAGACAAAGAAAGTCATGATATAATGATAAAGGGATTGATTCAGCAAGAAGATATAACAATTCCAAATATGTCTGCATCCAACACTAGAACACTAGTTTATTTATTTTTTTTTTTAATGACCAGACCTAAAATGAAAGACAGCAACCAATAAAGTAATAGTGTGGAACTTTGACACTGCACTCGCAGCACTAAACAGAGAATCTAGGCAGAAAACCAATGATGAAACATTGGACTTACGACTAATGGACCTAATAGACATTTACATTCTACTCAACAAATGCAAAAATATACATTGTTTTAATCAGCACATGGAACATTATCCAGGATAGACCATATGTTAAGACACAAAACAGCCTCCATAAATTTTTAAAATCAAAATCATAGCAGGTATCTTCTCAGACCATAGTTAACTAAAACTAGAGATCAATAAGTGGAACTTCAGAAACTATACAAATTCATAGAAATTGAAAAGAAAAAAAGAAACAGGCTCCTGAACAATCATTGAGACAATGAAGAAATTAAGTCAAAGATTATAAACATCTCTGAAACAAATGAAAATGAAAGCACGACATGCCAAAACCTGTGGGAAACAGCAAAAACAATGCAAAGAGGGAAGTTTATCACATTAAATGCCTACATCCAAAAAGTAGAAAGATTATAAATTAACAATAGAATGACATACTTCAAGGAATTAGAAAAGCAAGAACAAACAAAACTCAAGAAGAAAAGAAATAAAAAAGATCGGAGCATAACTAAAAAAAATTACAAAGAATCAATGAAATGAAATGTTCATTTCAAAAACATAAACAAAATTAATAAAGCACCAGTTAGACTAAAAAGAAGACCCAAATAAGCAAAATCAGAAATGAAAAATAGGACATTATAACTGATACCACAGAAATACAAAATATTATCAGAGGTGATTATAAATAACTATTCACTTGCAACCTACAAGTGTACTAGAAATGATCCACTTCCATAACCTCTCCAAAACCTCTAGAAACCTAAAGGAAATGGATACATTCCAGGAAGAATACAACCTTCCCAGAATAAACCAGGAAGAAATAGAAAACCTGAACAGAACAATAATTAGTAGCAAGATTGAAGTAATAATTTTTTAAAACTCCCAACAAAGAAAATCCCAGGACCAGATGGATTCACAATTGAATTCTATCAAATATATAAAGAGGTTGTACCAGTAGTCCTGACACTGTTCCAAAAAGTTGAGAAGCAGCGAATTCTCTCTAACTCATTCTATGAGGCCAGTGTCACCCTGATACCAAAACCAGACAGAGACACAACAACAAAAAAAAATATATAGGCCAAAATTTCTAATGAACACATACCCTCAAATCCTCAACAATATACTAATAAACTGAAGCCAACAGCACATCAAAAAGTTAACACAGCATGATCAATTTGGTTTTATACCAGGAACTCAAGGATGGCTCAACATATATAGTTCAATAAATGCGACACATCACATAAACAGAATCAAGGACAAAAATCACATGACCATCTTAATAGACACTAAAAAAAGCATTTGACAACATTCAGCATCTCTCATGACAAAAACTCTAAGCAAATTAGGCATAGACGAAACATACCTACAAATAATAAATGCCATATACAACAAACTCACAGCCAACATCATACTGAACAGACTTTAGATATGGGAGACATTCACTGGTCAAAGATTTGGGAATTATCCGTGGGTGGAGGGTGGTAGCTGGTATGAAAATGAGAAGGTGCTAAATATTCAAAGTATTACAAAGCAAAATAGATGAGTTAGACAAGATCTTCCCATAGTAGGTGCAGCCTTTAAAGAACCACACACAGGTGGTTCTGCAGAAGTCACTTTACCCCTTAAAAATAAATTCAGTCCAGGCTGTTGAGGGTACAAGGCACAAGAATTTGGCAAGACAGATCTGCATTGCAATCAGAATGTCTCCTTTACTCATCAGCTATGAGACTTTGATCCATTTCTGTACCCTCTCTAATATTGCTTTCTCCCTTCTAGAAGATATCTACCTCAAAGATCAATAAATAGATTATATGGAATAATCTGAGTACATTTTTCTAACATAATGCCTGGGATGTAATAGATGCTCAGCAAATGTCAGTTTTTCTTGCCCTCTTAAAAGGACTTATTCTTTCCTATATCCGTGTCCACATGAGGATAGTGCTTACATCTACTTTCACAGTTGAGTAGAGGGCTAAAGAGGAGAATTACGATTGCGCATATACTTTAAACAATTCTGTCAACAATAAGAAGAGTATTAATAACCATCTCAAGGCAAGCAGCAAATGAAAGTTATGTCACCAATTGCAAAACCTTGAATATCGGTATAGCAGAATGAGAAGTAAATGAGAGAAATAGGAAAAAATGAGTGGGATTTAAAAAGAGCCACAGGCAGTAAACTCTAAATGGATAAAAAGCCCAAAGAAGTTACCAAGGTTCATAATATTACTCCATAAGTGTTTTCTTCATTTTTACCACATTTTTTTTGGTAACTTTCTTCCTTTTCCAGCAATTTCCTTTATGTGTTGAGAACCTGTTTCACTCCACATAATGTGCTCAGAACTCAGGATACCACAGGCAGGACAGTAAACTTCGTATCCAGCTCAGCTTACCAGTGGTGAAATACAGCTCTAAAATATCATGATCCATGTTGGAGATGTATTCCCAGGCTGCTATGAAAGCAGAGATCAAGTGGTCTGGTTTTGCCTGAGGAAGGAAAGATACTTCATAGAGAAGGTGAAAACCAACCTGAGCCTTGAAGATTGAGCAAAAATTAGACACCGAGGAAAGGGTATTTTGGTTACAGTATGTAATTGTTATTTTTACAGTCATGCACCCAAACATAAATTATTGTATACACGCATACAAACACACACAATCCTTCCTTCCAATTCTCTTACTGCTCCCATTTTCCAGGAATTTAAAGATTTTGGTGGAGGAGCAGATATACTAATCAAGAACATAATTTATATCAATTATTGAGAATTTTTGGAAATTGAAGCAAATCTTATTTAGAAGATGGTGACAAGTGACTTTCATTTTTATTTTTTAATTTTTTATTTTAAATATATGAGGTACGATTCAGGGTATACAAATGTTCATTATGCAGGTACCCTTGCTGAAGAGATGTGTCCCCCTCCCCCCAACTCCCCTGGCATTTTTCTACAACTGCCAATCCTGCCCCTGCCCTCCTCTGGCAGTTTCCCACAACCGACAATACCTTTCTTATAAGTTTTACAATAGTTGTTCAAGGTTCACTTATAAGTGAGAACATGTGATACTTGGTTCTTTGTTTCTGTAATAGATCACTCAGTATTATAGCCTCTAAGTCCATCCAAGTTGCTGCGAAGTTCATAATTTTGTCCCTCTTTATGGCTGCATAATATTCCTTCATGTATATGTACCACATTTTTTTATCCAGTCCTCCTTCGATGAGCAGCACAATGGGTTCCATGTTTTTGCTTTTGTGAATAATGCTGCAATAAACACACATACGCAGGTATCTTTTTCATAGAGTGATTTGGGTTCCTCCAGGTATATTCCCAGTAGGGGGGTTGTGGGGTCATATGGGAGGTTAATTTTTAGATCTTTTAGGAATCATCACACTGTTTTCCACAGAGGCTGTACTAATTTACATTCCCACCAACAGTATAGAAGTGTTCCCTTTTCCCCTCATCCTCTCCAGCATCAGTTGTTTTTTGAGTTATTGATGGACTATTTCTTGTGATTACAGCCTCACCAGAAAACTTTGCTTTTCACAGCAGACCTATTGAACTGAGATTAAATAAACCAATAGGTCTCAAACTAGAGTGTATGTCAAATTCGATAGGGAGGCTTAATAAAAACTCAGATGCACAAGTATTTCGATTCATTTTGCCCCCATTTCTGAAACCATTTCTAATGATAGAGACTGAGCTTGACAAAATAAAAAATAAAATCCTTCATATAAGTTAGTAGCTTTCTTGTTCAGAAATTTACACCTGTGTGTATTTCCCCTTGCACTTCTACTAAAGCAAAATGTTGCTGTTATGCAGTCATGCCCTAAGAGAATAATGAGTTTTGCACTTTACTAAGGTATACAAATTTTTCTTAACGTTAATAAATAAATAATGTTCTAAACCATAGGTTGTTGATTTAATGGAATATTTTCAAAGTATTGCAATTATACCTAATGATTCATATTTTGTGTCTACAGTTTCTTAAGAAACTGTCTTTTTGCATAATTTCTATGTATAAGAAAGGGGGCAATTGCTAAAAATTGTCAGAACAGAATTTCCTTAGACTACGAATGTTTATTTTTCTCTGTGTCCTTATTAGTACAATTCACTGTGTCAAATGGCAATAGCTAATTTTAAAAAACAAGCAAAAATAGGTCAAATAATTTTTGTTGTACAGATGACAACTTAAAAAAATAAAAAGAGCAGATTAGAACAAAATTTTGTCTATTAGAAGTGGCTATCCGGATGTAGAAGTAACATGAGATGAGCTGTTTTGTTATTGTTGCTGTACAATTCAATTATTTTAGTGAACGATTATATTGTCTTATATCCTGAAGATTTGGAAAAATAACTTGAGAGGAGGAAGAATTTCATCCATGCAGCAACATAGGATGCAGCTGGAGACCATCATTCTAAGTGAACTATCACAGAACCAAAAATCTGAATATGGCATGTTCTCACTCCTTAAGTGGGCACTAAACATTGGGCACACAGACAAAAGGATGGGAACAACTAATGCTGGACACTACTAAAAGAGGGAGGGAAGGAGGGAGAATAAGGGACACCAAATCATCTCCTGGGTACCAGCCCCACCACTTGGGGCGAGAGGGCCTGCCAGAAGCCTAAATCTCACTTTCACACAATATTCTTATGTAGCAAATCCTTCACATGTACCTACGATTCTAATTTTTTTTTTTAATGCCAGACTTAGAGAGCCAAATTGAGTTAACAAGGCAGTATTTTGGATTTATGTGGGTGTATTTTTGTTTTGTTTTCTTCACAAAATGCATCACTGTCAGTGTATGAGTTTTCTACTGCTGTGCAAAAATTTACCACAATCTTAGCAGTTTAAAACAACATTTATTACCTCACATTTTCTGTGAGTCTGTGGGTTTGGAGTCCAGGCTTAGCTCAGCTCAAGTTCTCACATGGCTGCAATCAAGGTGTTGACCTGGATATGTTGTCATTTGGGGGCTTGACTTGAGGAAGAATTAACTTTCAAGTTCATCCTGAATGTTGGCTGAATTAATTTCCTCACAGCTGTGTGACTAGGGGTCCCATTTCTTCCTAGTTGTTGGTTTGAAGCCACACTTAAAACCTCGACGCCATCACTGAAGTTTCCTGCCACACAGTTTTCTCCATGGACAGCTTTAACACAGCTATTTGCTTCTTTAAAGCCAGGAGGAGAAACTCTCTTTACAGTCTTCTAAGACAGAGGCTAAGATAATGTGACATAATCATGAAAGTGACGTTTCATCACCTTTCCCATATTCAATGGCTTAAAACAAATCTACTCCTACTCAAGGGAAGAGGATTGTACACGGGCATGACTCAATAGGGGATCACTTCAAGGTACATCTTTCAAAATCAGAAATCTTACTGAATATTTAAAATTTTACTTATTTATTGTTTTCTCTCTGCCCTAGAATGTATGTCCTTTGAGATCAAAATTATATATAAAAGAAACTTACTCTCTTATTAATAAAATCTAATCAGAAAAACTATTCAAATATTTATTTTAAAATATACTGATGAATGACTTACAAACAAATTATAAGCAAATTAGGACATTAGTTATTTTTGTATTGTATCATTTTGTGTGGTTTTAGACATACTGACTTCAATAACTTGTTCTTAGTTACCTGACTTTATCAATTGTCTGGACCTTCTAATAATCAGCCACAATAAATATATTTAATAATCACTTTGATTAGAGTAAGAGCTAAGTATATATAACAAAAACACCAATAATACATTGACAAAATAAGGCAGAAGTTTATTTCTCACAGAATATATTGACCAATACAAACCATCAGGGAAACTCTCACAAAATCATTCATACACCCAGGTTCTTTCTTCCTTCAAACTGTGTCATATTATCCTTGTCTGCTTAGGCAGAACAAGATTAGGGATATGTTCATTTTCCAGAAAATAAGAAAGAGGAAAAGAACCAAAGACCAGGGCAATAACATTCCATTGGCTCAAACATAGTCACAAGGTCGTACATAGCTGCAAAGAAGCAATGAAATATAGTCACCAGCCCTACAGTCAAGAACTCAGGAGAAATGGATTATAGAAAACAACTAGCAATGTGCAGTTATAGCAAAACGGTTTACCAGAGCTCCTGATTAAGATGACCAAATCAACTTCAAATTACAGGTGCTTTCTTATGACCTTGATCATTGCATCGCACCTGGAATGAGCAGTCATCAAATCACACCTGGGATACAAGTGTGCATCTTCTATAAAATGTATGTATTTGCTTGCTTACAAAATAGAATGTGTATGAGTTTTCCTATATTTGCTTTACCAAGTGGTTGTGATGAATAATTAGAGAAGGGTTTTTTTCAAGGTTGCTGTCTCAAGGTAAATAGGCTGCCTCTAATATAATAGTTGCACAAAGTCATTATATAAGTATCACAATTTTTCTTTTTGACAAATATGAGTATTTGTGCCTAGAAAATAAAACTAAAATGTTGGCACTCTTTTTTATAAAACTGTGAGAAGTTCTCTTTTTGAATATTCATGGCTTTTAATTTTCAAATTCTTAATTTCCCAAATTGTACCTAATTGTGATCTACCAAAGCATTATGCTCTTGTTTTTACAAGTCTCATTTGGCTTGTTATGGGCAGGATAATCAAAATTCATCCTCTCTGTGCAAAATGTTGTGTTGAACAAATTGTCTCCTTTAAAACACAAGTTTCTAGAAGAATTAAGCAGGAGGGTTTTTTTTCCCCCTGACACAGCAAGCCATTTTTTTTCAGCCTGAATATTTAACCTGCCTGAACCATCTCTACATGTCTTAAGTGATAATTATAATTGTAAAATTTTTTCTCATGTAGTGATTACATGCTCCAAAGAGTCCTAGACCCATAAAGAGAATATTTTAAGGTTAAAAAAAAGTGCAAAGGCACTAAGTTTGTTATTGTAGATGAGACATAGGTTACTGTATTTGTACATTAGCCACAAAGATAGGGCAAGTATGGGAAGGAGGAAATGACAAAAAAGAGACATCCAGCCACATGTATGACACTTTAAAATCCATCACTGCTCAATCTGATCCCGACATCTCTCCATTCACACACACAAATACTTACCAGGCTGTTTCTCACCTGGTTCTTTGCTCAAACAAGCATCCCTATCTGGCTTGCTTTTGTATCCTCTCTTCTCCAAACTAGCTCATACTCACGTTTAACATTCAGTTCAGCTGTTATCTTCTTTGGCGGTCTCCTTCTGGGCTCCTCAGAATGAGTTGCATCCCCCTCGTCTCTGCATATGTCTCTGATCACATTTACTCTGATATGTTGATCTTTTTGTGTCTGTCTCCCCACTAAGGTGGAAACTCTTTGAATACAGCAATGAATTTTATTCCTCTTTGTATACAGATGCCTGGTGTATAGTGCACACTCAATAAATATGTGCTGAAAAAAATAATCAATTAACGAATAACATAATAGCTATGACAATATTAAGGCCACATCGTGGACTTGTAAGGGTACTGGATCAGGGGCCTAATTTATCCAAAATTATTGTCAACATTAATTAAAATAAATATTTCAATATTTTATGTGGATTAAAGGAGAAAGAGTAAGTTAATTTGATTAAGCATCATTATGTGCAGGCACTTCACTGACACAAATACATTGTCTCATTCATTTATTCTCTCAACAAATATTCACAGAGTGTCTACCGTGAGCCAGCAACTATTTTAGAGATAAACAGTAAAAAAATAAAAAAGATAATCCCTGCCCTGTAAAGCTTAGATGAAGGGCAGAAAGGGAGGGAATGAGGCAAAAAATAAACAAGAAAAATAAGTAAAATATACAAAATTAGCAGGAAATAGGAATACAAAATGTAGGATTAGGGATTGAAACTTTAATTGGATAGTTGTGGAGGGCTTCACTGAGAAAATGAATTTGAGAAAATACCTAAATTAATTAAAGGTGATGGCTGTCCATCTATCTTGAGAGGAATGAGTGATAAGACAGGTAAGAAAAAAACTGAAAAAGTTATTTTAGATTTATTAACATTGAAGTCATTGTGACCTTTTGGTTGAGTGGTAGAAGTGAAAATTTGATTGAAGTGGGTTCAAGAGAGAATAGGAGTAGTTGCTGGACTTGGTGGCATGTGCCTGGTGCCCCAGCTATTATCGAGGCTGACATGGGAAGATAGCTTGAGTTCAGAAGTTCGAGTCCAGCTTAGGCAAAATAGTGAGCCCCAATCTCTAATAAAAAAAATTTTGAAAAAGAAAGAGAGAATGAGAGGAGAGAATTTGGCAAAGGCAAGTCTAGTTTAATCTTCTCAACAACTCTGTGAGCTGTGACTATAAGTAGTTTTGGTTTATTTATAGATGAAACTGAGCTCTAGCATGTTACATAATTTGCAAGAGGCAGAGCTGGGATTCTAATTCAAGTTGTTCATTGGGTCTTTTGGCAAGTTGAATAACCAATTTAATTTTGACTCCACAGCACAAAAACAACTTTTTAATAATTGATTCATAACTGATCATTATTACAGAAAAAATATGTTTTAACTAGAAAACCATTAAATGAATGACTGTATAAAGATGTGGACACTAATTCCAACACTTGGCAAGGCACACAATTCAACAAAGAACAAATGTCCTACATTAAAAAAAAGTATTCAAGTATTCGTGCATTCCCCAATGCAAGCATTAAAGAAAGCTATATCCACAAGATTAAAAGTCAGTCAGGACGAGGCCATACTCTCTTTCTAGGTAAAAGGAATGACAAATGAGAGTATTATAACTAAATAGTTGTTGAAATATTTTCATTTTTCAGGAATGTGTGTTTGTGTGTCTGTACTTACCTTCTTGTGGCTTATTTTCTATTTTTACACACTTGCGAAAGCCAGAAAAATTAGTAGGGGAGATCTAATATTACAAAGATGATGCATCACCCAGATAAAATAGAATAACATTTTTAAAAGTTTTTTATTACAAAAAATTTCAAAGATGTAATCCTAGCACTTTGGGAAGATGAGGTGAGTGGATTGCCTGGGCCCATGGGTTCAAGAACAGCTTGAGCAACTTGGTGAGATCTCATCTCTACAATAAAAAATCAAAAAATTAGCCAGGTGTGGTAGCACATGCCTGGAGATCTGGCTACTTGGAAGGTTGAGGCGGAAGGATTGCTGGAGCCCAGCAGGTAGACATTGGGGTGACCGTGAGTGTGTCACTGCACTCTAGCATTGGCAGCGGAGTGAGACTCCAAATAAAATTTTAAAAAATTCAAACATAAAAAATGTGTAGACAGAATTGTACAACAAATTCCATATTCCGCATCAACAGTTACCAACTCATGGTCAATTTGGTTTTATCTCTATCCTCATCCACTTTCTTCTCTCACTGTCAGATTATTTTGAAGTAAATAATAGGCATCACATTATTTTGTCTCTATATGTGTCAGTGTGAGGAGATTTTAAAATAAGTCATATGGCTTACTTACATAACAAAGTAAAAACCATTTAAGCTCATCATCTTCATTTGGCAGTGCCTGGGTTCAAGTTCTATAAGAATAATGGTATCTATTTTAAATAACTACATGGGCTAGAATACGTTGACTCTTGGAACAAGCCTGGTTTGGGGGTTTTTGTTTGTTTGTTTTTTACTGTTTTTCAACGTTCACTTGTAGGCCCTCCATATTCTCCAAATTTTTTTCTGTTTCTTACTAATTCAAACTCTTTTTCATTGTGTTCCTTGTTCTGGTCAGTCCACTCTTTTCATCTTCATCCTTGAACTCCTGTTTGTCTCCCTTAGGTCTACATGCCACTGCGGCTCATTCAGAATCATCACCTCTTTTAAGTTTCAGCTCAAGAGCAACATCCTTCAGGAAGTCTTCCTGGAGTCATTCAAATCACAGTGGCCTCTTCATTTCTTAAACCCTACTGCTCTTATAGTTTGACCTTCGCCATACAAGATTTTGTTATATATGCACTTCTATGTTTGTTTTCTCAATTTGATAAAAAGCTCCTATATGGCAAGAATTATAATTTATTACTGATTTGCATCTTAAATTTTGTAGCTCCTGTCATAGAACTGGTTGCATAGCGAGTGCTCAGTAAATATGTATTCATTTATTAATGGATCTAGTGGGGTCAAATATACTGTACAGGGGACTGGGATGCTGGATTGCATCTTTTAGCATGTAATAAATTCATTTAAATGTTCAAATTGCTAAACTTTTCCCAAAGAGAAATCTGCTAATAGCCTAGTGGTTATTAGCACATTTTTTAAAATCAAGACTCTAATTTAAACTTTTCAAGATGTGAAATTTACCTAATTATGATAATAGTCCTGACGTAGACTTCTTTGGTATTTATTTCTTATGAGGTCTCTGAAAGTCATCTTTTTAAGAAGTACCGGGAGCACTTGAATAAAAACTGAATGTTCTCTCGTTTCAAGAGTGTGCATCATAAATGCTGAGTAGGGGACAGCCCCTAAAATAGCACAACTCAATCTATTTCATTTATTTTGCAAGGCGTTTGAAGCTGGAATATTTTTATGTGCTGAATCAATTTGATTTCTATATATGATTTGCCATTCATATTTTTTTCTGTTTCCACTCAAGTCTGTGATTTTAATAGTGATGATATATAATGACAAACACGTGAATGAAAGAGATATGAAATATACGTCATTATTCTTGACAGAAACAATATGCTGCTATGAAATTTTGGTATTAAAATTTACTCCATAATATTAGGAAGAAAATAAACTATCTATCTTGACAATATTTATTAAAATATCTGGAGTAGGTGTTGACAACTTTTAGAGATTATCATTTCCTAGACTAGCTATTTCTAGATTGCAAATTCTTTTAGGGCATTTCAACTTTTGTTTAGCCTTGTATTCCCTCAACATACACTAATATGTATGTGTTCCTTAAGTGCTTGATAGGATACATTATTGGAGTTATGATGCTAATTAATGCTAATTTCACAAAGGAGCTGGAAAGAAGATGCCTCTTTATGATATGTGGGAGAAAATACTATTCAACTTAAATTTTATTCTTTAATAAAAATCAAATCAATAACATAAAGAGGGGATGTAAGCTCCCATTGCATTCTCCTTAGACTCTGGAGGGTTTGGACACCAACACCAACCAATCCCAGGTCCAGCTCCGAGAGAAAGTAGAGAAATGGCTCTATGGCTCAGAATCATTAGAATAAATGACAACATCTAAAATGTACTGAGTGCTCACTATGTGCCAGTCACTGCCCTAAGGGCTTTGCAGACATTATCTCATTTTAACTTCATCATGAACCTATGAGCGATATTATTTTGTACCCACATTCCTGCCAGGGAGCTGAGTGCATCGAGGCATTAACCTACAGCCTTCACACTTAGATCTCCTCCATACTGCCTCCCTGTTACGTTAAGCCTCTCTCCACAAAATAATTTATCTTCATTGAATCCTGTCTTAGTACTTATACCCCCAATGTATGCCATGGCCTATTTCCCCACCCCCAGTGGCCAAATTTCCAAAAACTGCTACTGTAATTGACTAATGCAAGAACATTCATTTGCTGACCAACTTATCACAACCAGTAGCCTTTTGTGTTACTTGTACACACTGTATTTCCTGGTGAATCTTTTACTTCTGCAAAATAGGAATCATTATTAAACGTGGGTCATAGACCTAGAATGTTAGCTCAGCCTTCTCTTCCCTGGCTAAATGTAACTCTGATGTCTTGAATTTACCTTCATCGACCTGCCTGTTCCATCCTCAGAACTAAGCCTTGGATTTTCATCTAATCTTCTGGACTCACATCCCCATGTGCATCTTCCATAATGGTCATTTGTGGTATCACTTGGTTCCCAGAGTCCCTCTGCCCAAGACCTAGCCAACATGATTCTGCTCCTCTGTTCATTCTGCTCTCATTTTCATAGACAGAGAAGTCACTGCCTGAGTCTGGCATGGTTTCTTTCTCCACCAAGAAATAAGCTTTAAGAAATCTGTCTGGCTCCAAATTGAATATAGATGATACTTTCAAACACAATATTCCTACAGCAGAAATATTATTCTCAAATGAAACTAAGGGTTAGTGTCCAAAATTGTAATACAATGGTATCCTCTGGTATCCCCCAAACAGATGATGTCTAAAGAATCAAGCCAGCAGGGTTGTCTTCAGATACATATGAGCAGTGGTGAAATGTGAACTCAAATCCCTCTGGATTTGCCCCTTTATCACTTTCTTCCTCCATTATGTTCCTTCTCCACAAAAGACAAATCCAAACACTGTCAGATTTGGCACCTCATCAGGACTGACCTTTTTGGGAACTGTACTACAACAGAAACTTATTTTCTCATCTCCATTTCACACAAAACAAACAAACAAAATAATGACCCCTGACATTTACTCAATCAGCCCATCTCTGACAAATTCATATTACAGTGGCAATTACTTATAACAGTTTCAAGCTTTATCCTTCTTGATAACAGCTATATATTTAATGAGAACACTTGGAAAGCAAATAATATAAGCCAAAAGAATATATTTTTAGCTCTTAAGTTTCAGCAAATGTGACAGAGCCAAGGAAATTACCCTTATGCCTCTAAATAATACCAACAGAAAACAGTCCTGTGGGTTGGCCTTAGAGTTATATTTCTGAATTTCTTAAAAAGGTACACCTTGTTAAGTGAAGATATTTCTTGAGCACACATTCTATGCCTATGCACTGTGACTTTTGCATATTCAATTTCATTTCATTCCTAATAACAGTCCCATACTGTGCAATAGGTATTAATGTTCCTCATTTAAAGAAATGCTCCTCAGTTAAAGAAACTGGAGCTCACCAAGAGTAAGTAGATCCCAAATTTCTCTCCATTAAGTAGTAAACTGAGAACTGGAATCATGATGTACCTGCCTCCCAACCACAGTCTTTACTGCTACTGTTCAATTTAACATGGCCCGTCAATGAGTATGTTACCTAGATGGTTGCTATGCATTTCTCACAGACATATCAAGAGCCTGGTCAATTAATCACCTTCCAATAATAAAGGCTCCATGGTGTAGGAACCTTGTGGGTCTACATGCCTAGGTGCTTAGAGCAAGGCATGAAACATGACAGTGGCTGTTACAAGCGGAGTAATGGTACCCAAAGATGGCTACCCCTAATCACCAGAACCTGTGAATATGTCACCTCACATGGTAAAAGAGACTTTGCAGTGTGATTAAAGATGTAGAAAACTTGTGACGGGAAGATCATCCTGGATTATCCAGGCGTGCCCAATCTAATCATAGGAACCTTAAAAGTGAAGAACCTTCTAGTCTTTGATCAAAAGGAAAGAAGTGAAGACAAAAAAAGGGTTGGAGAAAAAAAATGCAAAGTTACTGGCTCTAAATGTGGATGAAGGAAGAACTCACATGCCAAGGAATGTAGGTGGCCTATAAAGCTGGAAAAAGCAAGGAAACAGAATCTCCCCTAGCATCTCCAGGAAGGAACTCAGCCTTGCCATCCCCTTTGTCTTAACTCAGTGTGACCTGTGTCAGGCTGCTGACTTAAAGAACTTGAGATAGTAAAATTTTGTTGTTTTAAGCCACAATACTTGTGGCAATTTGTTGCAGCTACAATACAAAACTAATATAGTGCCTTAATATTTGTAGAATAAATAAATAGATTAAACCATTGATTCACCTTGCTCCCATAAACTGGAGACCCCATGTCAAGGATCAAAAGTACAAACTTTCAATTGCTCTCTTTTGAGTAGCCAGCTTTCCATGGAGTTTGTTAAATCAGGACTTTATGACTCAATGATATTTATGTATATTTAATTTGGTTCCATTATATATTTCAAAAGTTGTCCAAAATACATTTATATTTATCTTCAGGTGGATCAGGAATCATAAAGACCCATGTGCTGAAAGCTTTGAACTTGGTAATTCTTTTTTTGCTCTACATTATCTAATGGTTAGTAAAATCGAATGTCAGATATGGCTAATTATCTTTGCTCTGAAAGAGGGAACACATTTATTCTTTAATGGTGTCTAAATGAATCTAAACACAAGAGTAAGCTAGAGATATGAGAGTATTTAAGATTCCCAATGACATACTCTAGTGGAGACAATGATCTTCAGATGTGATAAACCAGTATCTTACATGCCCTAGAAATAAGAGTTTTTTCCTTTCTTCAAAAGTTTGCCAATACTTGGGAGACTATGTAAATACTTTTTCACATTATTTCCATTTAACCAGAATGTTTTAAGTGAAATACTTATTAAAACATATCCTCTGTCACCTACAAATGATCCTTAAAGGTTAAAAATACACCTTTTTTTAAAAACTAAAAGAATGCTTCATCTAGCAAGTGCAAAACAACTAACAAAAAAATCATTTGTGAATTTTCAAAGATCAACAGAAAATAAAAAGTAATAGAACACAAGTACTTAAAGTAAAAAGTAAAATCATCCCAGAGCCATGTCAAGTGGTACTTTAAACTACTATATGAGCTGATCTTTTAAAATATTTAAGGTTTGTCTACTGGGTCACAAGTTTAGAAAGATAGGAAGGGAAGAAGGAAAGTTAAGAGAAAGAAGAGAAGGGAAAGAAAACAAAGGAAATAAAGAGAATTTAGGCAGTTGTATCAAGTAAAGGATATCTTATATACTGTTTTAAAATATATACCTATGATATTTTTGTGATAACTGCTACAAGGACTTTAGTGGGTTTAGCACTGGACTTAAGTTTATTCTAAGGTCTAACACCCAGTTTTTGTAATGTTTCAGCAGTTATCACTCTATATTTCACCTTTAAGCAAATTGTCTATAATAAGACTGACTCCATTGAGGGCTGCTGTCCATCTTTGGCACCCAAAGTGGCAATGTCAAGATGAGCAAAACAGAATGATTTAGGCCATTAAGAGTTCACCTGATGTGTACTAAAAGGTTATGCTGAATGAAAATAAAGCTAATGTCTCAAGTACAAAGTGGGTACACGGGTAACAGTTCCCAAGGAAAATGGAGTTAGCGTTCCTACAGCTGGGGTGTGGGGAAGGCAGGAGAGTGGCTGTGGTTCCACAAGTGACAAGAACCCACCCAAAAGATCAGAATCTCTGAGAAGATGGTGTGGCCCCTACGCACTGAGGAGCCGATCACAAGAAACTGATGACTTGGGAAGGATGACTAAAGGCTTCCAAGTAACAATGTTGAATCCTGATGGCTGCTACTACTAGAGGAACTGCAACTCTGCAGTGCCCAAAGACATTGTCACAACTCTACCTCAGAGTCTTATGCCTCATTTACTATCCATTACTCATGTGTTCCAAATGTTACACTGGTTAGCAATGCCCTTTTTTCCCTCCCATCCATTGCCTGCTGAGTCAGCTTCTCCAATCTCAGGCTTGAGAGTTTTCAGAGGTGTTACTCCATGACCAAACTCTTCTCCCGTTTCCAGTATCAGGTGTCATTGGGACCCAATGCCAGTGAACTGCAACATTACCTCTATGTCATTGCAAAACTTCCACAACACCAGTTGCTTCAGTCACACACCTTTCTCTTTCTCCCAGGATTCACATATGCATCATGGTGGCTGGATTGGAATGAAATTTCCAATCAGATGCCTTGCAGTACCAAAACATCTCTCCTCTCCAGCACTTAGGCTTCGTCGTTCAGTCTAGTCCACTCTGCCTAATGCTGTCTTCACTTTACTTTCGGGGCCTCTGTTTTCTTTCTCTCTGCAATGGCACTTCCACTGGGTTCAACCCTGCCCAGCAGCCAAGATTGTCCCTGTCCAAACATTGGAGTTCAATGGTAGATCCCCAGCTTTTATGTAAATTAGTGGATAGGTCGGGGTAGGGGACAGTCCTAAGGCAGAAATGTGCCCAACATGTTCATAAAGGAAAACAAAAGGGCCACTCTGGCTCCAGAAGAGCACATGGTGAGAAAAATAACAGAATTAGAATGGGTTACCAAGAGAAAGAGAAGGGACCAAAGGGAATGAGTGTAACGAACTTATAAGGAGGTTTGATGCAAAGGAGAACCAAGAAAATTTTGATTATGCTCTATTTGCCACCTGGATAGCTTCATACTCTGACATGCTGCTTTGCATACTGGATTTTTTTTTATCAGTTTGTACTGTTTGGGGGAACTGAAGATTATGGTATTCAATAGTGCTGTTCACCAAATATTTCTGGCTCTTCGTCATAGTACCTGGCAGGATTGAGCTTGCCTTTTTCCCATGTAACCTCTTATAGGAGTGATGTGAGCTGCCTCCTGATAGCTTTAAGAATTAGTGCAGAATTCACTACACTCTCTACTTGCCTTGGCAAATAACCTTCAAAATGAGGTCTGCTCTGTCAGCCTGGGCCTGATACACGAATCAGGGTCTCCAGTCAACTCACGATGGGCAGGTCACATAAATAAGAAATAAACCTTTGTGGTGGAAAGCCAATAAGATCTCAAGATTGTGTGTTGCCACAGCATAATTTATTCTAACCCGACGGACACAAGAATGTATCAAGCTTACTTACATTTTTAAAATATACATAGACATGAAAGAAAACTTAAGGAGTCAGTCTGTATTTCAGTTATCTTAATAAATCACCTAAAATGAGGTTAATACTCTATTCATACTATCAATTGCAATAAACTACAAAAATTACATTCAGATGGTGTCTTCTAAAGCTATGCCACGTTTATGTATGTTGTATTTCGTTAACTTAATTGAGTATAACCTCTATGCAACTAGAAAGTTCAGCAGAAAAAAAATCAAATTGACTGCAAGTTATATTATTTTAAGTAATAAGAAAAAATACAGGACACGTGTATTGTTAACTTCTTGAGGAACCCCTGGATTGCTCGTAAATGTCTTCTGTCTAAAAAGACCGTGGTGTTACTTGTCATGTTTATAAGCAGTCACTAAATCAATCACATTGGGGTAATTTTGGATCATTTAACTCTTAATCAGAACAGATTTGGAATATTAAAATACAAAGTTTCCCTGAACCTAGCTAAAACCAAAATGTTTTTAAATAATATCAACCATTTTAGGCCGGGTACAGTGTCTCACACCTGTAATTCTAGCACTTTGGGAGGCCGAGGCTGGTGGATTGCTTGAGCCCAGGAATTCAAGACCAGCCAGCGTAACATAGTCAAACCCTGTTTTCACAAAAAATCAAAAGATTAGTCAGGTGTGGTAGCACACACCTGTAGTCCCAGTTACTTGGGAGGCGGAAGTGGAAGGATTGTCTTAGCCCAGAAGATCGAGGCTGCTGTGAGCAGTGATGGTGGTGATTATACCACTGCCCTCCAGCCTGGGTGACAGAGACCTCAACTCATTAAAAAAAAATCAACCATTTTTAGATGACCTTTTAAACAGGTAGACACAGCCATAATCATTCACATTGACGAAGAGGAAAAGTTTTTCTTTCATCATGTTACAAATGAAATCTTTCTTAATTATGTGAAAATATACAGATACAGATACAGATACACACATATTCTTACAAAAATTTGATGGTTTTTTTTGTTTTCAGCAATTAGATTACGGTGTTCATTTGCATGGTGCCCTTTGATGCTGCCTAGAGTTTTTATAAAATCTCTCCTAGGATGCTGTGAATACATTTCCTTTAACCAGTTTTTCATCAAGGATAAAGACAAATAGTATTGATGTTCAGTCATCGCAATTACCTTGAGATTTTAAAAACAATTTCCATTTATAGTATGAAACTAGCAGATTCACACTGTAGGAGTCTGCTTCTTTTTATAATCCCCAGGGCCTCTGGCAGGGAATGGTGTCCATTGCAAATGGTCTGCTTTGTGCTAAGCATCTCTTTGCTTAGTCTATAGAAATTTTCCACCAGGAGGACCAAAAGGCCACAAAGCCCTCCTATTCTCTCTGGGCGGGCAGCAATGTGGACAGCAGACAGAGGATGGAAGCTGAGTGTGTTTTGGCAGGGAGCCATGAGAGGAGACAGTTCTTGGCTACACTGAGAACTGCTCTGTATTTATCTGTGATTGAAAGATGTGTAAATCATAGATCCAGCAGAAGTGCTTACGCATAGTAGTCACCTTTTAAAAATGAGTGACTCTAGAGCTTTTATCTGACATTGTTCTTATATAGACATATGGCCAAACTCTAGAGAAAATACCAACTTAAAACACAGCAGTGACACTTGCTTTTATGCCCGTGGAAAAAATCATCTCATTGCTTATCTGACAACTCACTTCCAAGATATCTCTTTTTATTTTTCTTTCAAATTCCTTCTCCCTCTGCTGTTAACTTTCACCTTTAAAACTGGAGATCTAATGAAGAGGAATAATCTTTATTTCTCTCACGCATGAAATTATGTTTCCAAAAGTCTGAATTGTGGTTATAATGATAGTTATTAGAATTTTATTATACAGCAGATAGGAGCTTAAACTCTAGGCCGGCCAAGATTGTCTGGGATCACTTATTTTCCTCTACTATCTAGTTGCACAATTTTACCAAGTATCTTTACCTCATATCCTTATGTGTTCCTGTAAAGATAAAACGCTCTAATAATGTAAAGATTTTAGGATATAGTCTGACTCATAGTAACTGCTATTTATGTGTTTTCTATCATTACTCATAGAAAAAAGTAACATCTTATTAAGAGCATCTACTGCTAATACAATGTCAAGAAAGGTTTTTTTTAATTTTATATAAGATCTCACTCCAACACCCAGACTGGGATGCAGTGGCATGATCATAGCACACTGTAACCTTGAATGCCTGGGCTAACGAAATCTTTTCCCTCAGCCTCCCAAGTAGCTGAAACTCTAGATGTATACCACCATGCCAGGCTAATTTTTTTTTTTTTTTTTTTTTTTTTGAGATGGAGGTCTTGCTGTATTGCCCAAGCTGGTCTTGAACTCCTGGCCTCAAATGATCCTCCCACCTTGGCCTCCCAAAGGACAGGGATTACAGGTGCAAACCACAGCACCCACCCAAGAAAAGATTATTATAGTGATAAGGGTATGCTGAGAATCCCCAAATTGCCCAGAGGTAAAATACTTAATTGCAGATCACAAGCTGAGAGAGCCACTACTTCAACAGAGAAGTCAATCAGTGCTCCATCCTTTAAAACTGTTCTTATCTACCTAATAAATCTTGATCGTTAATGTCCAGATCAGCTTTCACCACAATCCTCTGTCCATGAGGCCTTGGAAGTTCACTGAAAGGAAGCCTTCATGTGCACAGCCCCATTTTGTCACAATTCCCACAGAGTATGTGAAGAGAGCACCATAACTACCTCTAAGGATCTGTATACACTTGGCAAGGCAACAGTCCTCAGAATAAAATCAACAAAGTGTTTCCACTGAAGTAAAATGGCATGCTAAATCACTATTGCTGAACTTTACAATAGGATGCAGTTAGAGGAAGCATAGTATTGTCATCTTTTGTTCTAACTCTCAACTCATTGTATTCATTCGTTTATTTAATTACTCAACTAAGAAATGAGCTGAGCAAAGACAAATATTGAGACTTCCACTTTTAGTAGAAGAGGACTTAGTAATTAGTATCATTTCTTTCACTGAGGATAACAAAATGCTGGGGAAATTTTTTTTTTAATTTCTTGAAGACAAAAAACTAACAAGATAAAAAATAATTTTCTGATCAAAGCCTATGGAAGTGAGAACCAAAAATACAGATTTGGCTCTCGGAGTTTCTTTAGCATAAGAAAATTTATCCATTTGAAGGGGAGGGGTAATTATCAAAACAAAGTAGTGCTTTGCAGACTACTGAAATCTTCAAAGCTTATGATCCCAAATTTGGAACTCTGATAAATCAGGTCTCCAATTTAGACCTCATAAACTAAAATGGGAAATCAGTGGATACATTTTACATAAGGTTAGACATAGCTGAAAAGAGAATTCATAAACTGGAAAATAGATAGGAAAGAATTATCCAAAATGTATCACAGACTAACAAAGAGATGAAAATACAGAATAGAAAGGCATAGGGAATACAGTGAGCAAAATGATAGGTCAGAGAGAATGAAATAAATGTATTATATAATTAATTCCAAGAACTAAAGAGAAGCCTCAATTCACAGATTCAGTAATCTCAACAAATCACCAGCAGGATAGGAAACAAAAATCCCTATCTAGTCACATGACAGAGAAGTTGCAAGAAAACAGAGATTAACAACACAGTCTCTTCCCACAAGGTGTTTACAGCCTAAGAAGTTGGAGGTCAGGGAAGGAAATATAACAGATATATACCAGCCTTCTCTAATAGTTTGGTTCATTGATATTGCAAGATAAAACTTTACATGCTGTTCCCTATTTACACACACTTTTCCCTACTTACTTAGGTGCAAAATAACAGTTTCACTTGACTCAAGATACAATAGTGAATTCTCTGGAAAGGCCCAAAGTCTCTAGTCTCCTTCAGCTCTATAGGAACATGAAAAGCAGCAAATGCAAATCTGAAAAACCAGAGAAGATTACATCAGTTCACAAAAGTACAAAAGTATCCCAGAACTCCATTTTTCTCTCAGCAATCTTAAAACAGAGAGCTACAAAATAATGCCCCTCCCCACACACACATATACAGTCATTTCTGAAGGAGAAGCACTGGTGATATTTATCTACTTAACAAATAACATTAAATGTATTTTCTTAACAGTACACATTCAACTTAACAAAAATATATATAAAATATATTAATATTTTTATTTCTAAATAGTAAACAAAAACTATGGCTCATAATTTCTTATATCTTGGTAACAAGAGAAGTGCTTGACAAACAGGAAGCTAAGGATACCTGCTGTATGGTACACTTAATTGCATAGTGTACTTAATATGAAGTTTATAATTTTTCCTTAGCATCAGTATTTTCTTAGGTAGCATGATGTAATAGACCCAGGCAACCATATGTTCCAGTTCAGTGCTGCCATATATAAGCTATGTGACCTTATATGTATCTGACTTAAGAGAAAACATGAATGAATGGTGGCTTTTAATATCTATATCATTGTAATCTAAGTTATCATGTACACATGTTGTAAAAGACATAGGTTATATAGGGGTTGAATTATACCATATGAAATACAAATGTGAATCAGTATAGTTGGAGTAACATCTCTGCTTGGCCTTTATTCTGTCTGTCTTCCAAGAAAGCACATTTCTTTTTTTTATTTTTAAAAAGTGGGGTACAATTCAGGGTCAGGTACACAAATGGCCATTATGCAGGTACCCTTGTTGATGAGATATATTCCCATTCCCCTGGCAGTTTCCCACTACTACTAATCCATTCCTTATAGTACTATGATAATTGTTCAAGGTCCACTTATGAGTGAGAACATGTGATACTCAATTCTTTGTTTCTGTGATAGATCACTATTATAGACTCTAAGTCCATCCAAGTTGCTGGGAAGTTCATAATGTCCTTCTTTATGGCTGCATAATATTCCATCATGTATATATACCACATTTTTTTTCAATTTTAAAGATGTGGGATACAATTCAGGATTAAGTATACAAGTGATCATCATACAGGTAAAGTTTAGGCCTCCCTTTGGTCCCCACTTTACCTGATTTGAGATCCAGTACACTTATTGATGTTGTGTCCCCCCCACCACCACCCTGGCAGTATCCCACTACTGCCAATCCCTTTCTTATAGTATTATGGCAAATATTCAGCATCTGTTTATGAGTGAGAACATGTGTCTGTTCTTTGTTTCTGTGATAGATCACTGAGTATGATAGACTCTAAATCCATCCAAGTTGCTGCAAAGTCCATATGTTTTACCTTCTTCATGGCTGTGTGATATTCCATTGTGTACCACATTTTTTAAATCCAGTCCAGTCTCGAAGGGCAGCACAGTTGGTTCCATGTTTTTATGATTGTGAATAGTGCTGCAAAAACATGCATGTGCAGGAATCTTTTTTGTAGAATGATTTGAGTTCCTCCAGGTATATTCCTAGCAGGGGTATTACTGGGTCATATGGAAGGTCAATGTCTAGTTCTTTTAGAAATTGCCACACTGTTTTCCAAAGAGGTTGCACTAGAGTGCATTCCCACCAGCAGTGCAGAAGAGTTCCTTTTTCTCCGCATCCTCGCCAGCATCTGTTGTTATTTGGAAAACACATGTCTAAGTTTGAGCTCTGTGAAAGCTTCCCAACCTCCATCACATAAATTTGTCAGATCTTAATTTACAAGATGAAATTCATCCAACCTCAAACTATGCTCTCTTTCAGGCTTTGTTCCAATTTGTTCCAATGTCTTCTTTTTCAAGAGATTGTCTATGATCCTGACTAATTTATTACTTCTTTGTTCTCATATTTCATGTTGTTTCATACTGTTTTCTACCCCCAGAACCCTCAGGAACTCCATCCTGGCATGAATTTTGCCTTCCTCCTTAGCCTGGCTTCAAGCCAGTGGCATTCTGTTAGAATTTATAACTACACTTAACAAGGTCAAAAATATGTTTCAAATCAATTTTATGATCACTTATAGTTAATTTCATGTGTAAACTTGAGTAGGTCAGATATGTGGTTAAACATTATTTCTAGATGTGTCTGTAAGGGTGTTTTTGGATGACATTAGTCCTTGAATTGGTAAACTCAGTAAAGTAGGCTACCCTCCCCAGTGTGAGTGGTGATCATCCAATCTGTTGAGAGCTTGAATGGAACAAAAGGCAGAGGAAGGAGGAAATCTTTCCTCTTTTTTTTTACTGCCCTACTGCTTCTGTTGGGACATCTCATTTTCTCCTGTCCCTGGACTGGTATTTATACCATCAGCTCTCCTAGTTCTCAAGTCTTCAGATTCTGACTGAATCACATCATTGACTTTCCTGGGTCACCAACTTGCAGATGGCAGATATGGGACTTCTCAGTCTCCATAATCACACGAACCAGTTCCTTATAACAAATCTCTCTCTCTCTCTCTCTCTCTCTCTCTCTCTGTATACACACACATACACACACACACACACACACACATATAGGTGGTTCTGTTTCTTCAGAGAACCCTAACAACAATATAACATTGATAAATATGTATAAAATCAATTTCAGAAACGATTTACAATAGCAACATAAAACACCTAGTAATAAGTTTAATTTTAAAAACTAGTACAGTCTCTACACAAACACTATATAACATTTCTGAAAGGAGTTATAGAAGATCTAAATAAGTAGAGGAATGTATTATGTTAATGAAAAACTCAATGTCAATTCTTTCCAAATTGATTTAAAGAGTCAATATAAACTCCTTCCCCTCTTCTAAAAAATGTCAAATTATATTTTATGGAACCATACAAGCTTTCTCTAAATGACAAAGAATAACTAAGACAATCTTAAAGAAGAACAAAGATGGAGGACGTACAAGGTTTAAATAAAGCTCTAGTAATTAAGACAGTGTAGTATTGGCACAAGGGTAGAAAAGCTCCAGAGGAGAAAGTTCAAAAATAGAACAAAAGAGAAAATCCAGAAATAAACCCACACATATAGGACACTTGCCTTAAAAAAAAAAAAAAAAGATACTGCAAAATAGTGAGGAAAGAATGGACTTTTCAATAAACGATACTGAATCAATTGGGTAAACTTATAGAATGCAATGGGTGCCGATTCCTTACTAGTGCAACAAACAAAAGTTAAGTCCAGATGGATTGTTGATCTACATGTGAATGGCAAAGAAACTAGATATACTGGGAGGAAACATCATCCAACATGCTTATAAACAAAAAGTGACACATGTCAAATATGTGAAGATCTCCTCAAAAGAAATATGAGAAGTCTAAGATACTTCATAAAAGAGGATATACAAATTTCCAATAAACATTGGAAAATGTGCTATTTTCATTAGTCATAAAGGAAATACAAAATAAAACATGAGCTAATGCTACATATTCTAAATTAAGCCAGTTTAGAATAGCTCAAATTAAGATTGACAAAATTAGTGATTGTGACGATGTGGAAGAACTGGAAATCTTGCATATTATTGGTGAGAATGCAAACCGGAAACATTTAGGAAAACTATGTGGCAACAGGAGATATGGTAGGAAAAAACTTAAAGTGTTGGTAATATTATAGTTCTTGATCTGTGTAGTGGTTACTCATCAAGCTGTACTCTAGTTATTTGTGCAAGTATCCGTGTATGTATTTTATTTAAATTAGTACATTTTTTGTATAGCAATTTTAGTAGCCACATTATATGTTGAATAGGTATTTAATTGTAAATTGATGGTAAGTTTAATTTTATTTCTTATTTTCAATGATAGTGTCTGAATGGTGGAAATTTGACCTTATAAAATATGCTTTAGAAGAAAAGACATGTGCTAATATTTTGTAGTAGATAACATTACTGGATTTTAACTTAGCAATGCATTCATCCTCAGAAACAACATCTACAAGGAACCTCAAAGCAAAGATGAAAAATAAAAACTTGCTGGGCACAGTGGCTCATGCCTGTAATCCCAGCACTTTGGGAGGCTGAGGCAGGAGAATTGCTTGAGTCCAGGAGTTTGGGACCAGGCTGGGCAATACAATGAGACTTCGTCTCTACAAAAAATAAAAAAATTAGCCAGATATGGTGGCATGCACCTGTAGCCCTACCTACTTATGAAGCTAAGGCAGGAGAATCCCTTGAACCCAAGAGTTTGAGGCTGAGGTGAGCCAAGATTGTGCTACTGTACTCCAGCCTGGGTGAGAGTGAGATCTTGACTTAAAAAAATTATTTTTAAAAATGCTCTCTTATCTCTGATGCTATATAAATCAATCAACACACATTTATTGAGCCCTTAGTACATATACAACGTGAGGTACTATAGAAAATTCAAAAAACCACACACTTGATCTCTTTTTAGGGAATATAAAATCTGATGGGGAAACAAACTGCACTCAGGTATTTGAAAAAAAAAATCTTCAATCCAATGTATGAAGTAATTATACTAAATTAATAGTACAGATTGCAAAGAAGAAGAAAGCATTGTAGATGGGGATTAATCAAGAAACCCTCTCTGAAGGAGGTCAAAGTAAGACTACGGAGAATATGTTTAGGGGACATTGAGCCCCAAAGTCTAATGGTTGGAATGCTTAAAATTAAATTGGCATTAAATAAATGAATGTTGGATACAGATTGTGTAAGGCTGAGGAGACTGGGAACCACTAACGATTTTGAGCCAAGAAATACTATATTTTACTCATTGAAGGAAGTTAATCCTTCATTTCCCCTATGACACATAGATTAATCTAATTCTGATTTGAGTTATAGTTTGTTCTTCCTATGCTTAACTTGTCTGTTAGATAGTAATCAGCCTTCTTGAAAGCAAGCATCAGTTAACAGTCATATTTATTCCTTCTAGAACATTCAGGTTAGAGCCTTACACACAGTTAGCACTTAATAGTTGTGTGTTAGATAAATGAATCAATCAATCAATCAATCAAGACAGGTAAAAAGAGACACCCATTGATGAACACATGATAAATCTAGAATTGAGGCAACAAAGTATATCACATGTCAATAAATATATTCATGTCTTAGCAAATTATATCACTTAAAATAATATGCTGTTGTAGCTCTAAGTTAATTGTGAGATTATGAATTTAAAAGAGACAACTGGAAATGAAAAACTTTAAAAAGAAAAACAGATTCTCGGTGACCATATGGCAAAGAAAATCCTTAGTTGTGTGGGGGTCTGCAAGAGAACATGAAGGAAGTCAAGAGAATCTGACATCAGAGGAATTCTGATCCTGAAATGGTCATAGATATTAAATGTGTTATGTATTTAGGATTAGACCCTTTAGGATCAAGCAAGTTGGAATGTATTTATGCTCACCATAACTATATTCACTTTTTTTGAAATTAATAGATAAAGCCAGTGTTGTAATTAGTTTGAGAAGTCATGAGGTGAAACATGCTCTGTAGGAAGAAGCAAATTATATATGGGGTGCCAAAAAAATGTGTACACATTTTAAGTATGACGTTTGCTCAAAAGATGGCATTAATCAAATGAATGCTAGCATCACCATGCAACAGGCAGGACAGTCAAAGAAAGCACCGTTGAGCAAATGTCATACTACACATTGCTACCATAATGTAATTCAACTTCGAAAAGTAATATGTAGATAACATATCTTAAAAGGTATATATATTTCTTTGGCACCTTATACATTCAGCAGTTAGCTTCTAATCAATATTCAGCTTCTAATCATTACTACTGAAAATATTCAAAAATACACAATAACAAAAAGAAACATTCATCTTTCTTGTAGCTTTTAACCAACTAAATGATCTTTTCTTTCTTTTTTTTTTTTTTTTTCTCTTTTTTTTTGGTTAAAGATATGGGGTACAATTCAAGATTAGGTATGCAAATAGTCATCGTACAGGTAAAGTTTGGGCCTCCCTCTGGTCCTTACTTTGCCTGGTTTGAGATCAGGTACCCTTATTGATATTGTGTTCTCCCCTCACCCTGGCAGTATACCACTACTGCCAATTCCTTTCTTACAGTATTATGGTAAATGTTGAGGGTCTGCTTAGGAGTGAGAGCATATGGTACTCTGTTCTTGTTTCTGTGATAGATCACTGAGTATGATAGACTCTAAATCCATCCAAGTTGCTGCTACAAAGTCCATATTTTTGTCCTTTTTTGTGGCTGTATAATATTCCATTGTGTATATGTACCACATTTTTTTTATCCAGTCCAGTTTCAATGGACAGCACAGTTGGTTCCATGTTTTTGCTATTATGAATAGTGCTGCAATAAACATGCGTGTGCAAGAATCTTTTTTGTAGAATGATCTGAGTTCCTCCAGGTATATTCCCAGTAGGGGGATTGTTGGGTTGTATGGATGGTCAATGTCTAGTTCTTTTAGAAGTCGCCACACTGTTTTCCAAAGAGGTTGCACTAGTTTGTATTCCCACCAGAAGTGTAGACATGTTCCTTTTTCTCCGCATCCTCACCAGCATCTGTTGTTGTTTGTTTTGTGTGATGGCCAGTCTGACTGGGTTAGGTGGTATCTCAGTGTGGTTTTGATTTGTATTTATCTGATGACAAGTGAGGTTGAACACTTTTTCATGTGTCCATTGACTGTCTGTATATCTTCTTTTGAGAAGCGTCTGCTCATGTCTTTTGCCCACTTTTTAATGGGGCTGTTTGTTTTTTTTCCTTTCGGCTCATTTGAGTTCCTTGTAGATCCTGGATGTTAGGCCTTTATCAGATATACAGTTGGCAAATATTTTTTCCCAGTCTGTGGGCTGTCTCCCCACTCTCTTGATGATTTCTTTTGCTTTGCAGAAGCTTCTCAGTTTGATGAGGACCCATTTGTCTATCTTATCTCTCATGGCATAGGCACTTGTGATTTTGATCAGGAATTGGTTGCCAGTTGCAATTTCCATAAGGGTGTCTCTGGCATTTTTTAAGGATCTTACAGTTTGAGGTTTTATGTTTAGGTCTTTGATCCATTTAGAGCTGATTTTCATGTATGGTGATAGGTAGGGGTCCTGTTTCAAACTTCTGCATGTAGTCAGTCAGTTTTCCCAGCACCATTTACTGAATAGATTCTCCTCTCCCCAGTGGTAGTTGGAGGCTTTGTTGAAGATGAGTTGGTTTAGAAATTGAGGTTTTGCTTCCAGAATCTCTATTCTATTCCATTGGTTCGTATGCCTATTTTTGTACCAATACCAGACTGTTTTGATTATTGTAGCCCTATAGTATAGTTAAAAGTCTGGAACTGTGATACATCCAACTGAATGATCTTTAAAGTGGCTTCTGGTGTTTTTAAATGGAGTGGCCTTACCATCCAGCTTTTACAAAACACACTCATGTAAATCCTGGCTCTTTGACCAGGACCAAGTTGCATTTCTTTTTTGCCTCCCAGTGTTGAAGAGGGAATTAACTGCACTAACACAAGTACAACACTCAGTGTAATATCCAGCTCCTAGTAGGTATTCAATATATGTTTTTTTCTTCCATTAATACTGAACTAGGTAAAACATAAGTAAACAATCATGGACCATGTAAGACTTTGTGTTTTCCATACAGATGTTTTGCTTTCACATAACTCTGACCCTACTAAGCAAATATTATTGTGTGTAATGATGCTAAATCATATTTTACAATTAAATTAAATTATGATAAAAATTATCCTTTGTAACTTGACATAAAATCTTTCTCTCATCTTTATCTTTCTCTCATCTTTTCGGAATCTCATACATTCTAAATAGATGTACTTTTCTAAGGGAGTCAAATGCATAAACCTACATCACTAAAATCAAAGCAACTACGCACCCTTAAAGAACTAAATCAGAGAGGAGAAAATCACAGCTCTGTGCCATGTTTAACGCTGCATAGCATATAATAGGATGAAAGCCAATTATCTGTATTGCCACACATGTGTACATAGGTACAATAGTGAATCAAATGTCAAATTAGTCATAGTATTACAAAATCAACTATGGCTGGTTGACTCTTGAAGCCAACATATAGCTGCAATTACCAGAAAAGGAACCATGGGATATACTTCTAGCTGCAAAACAAACTCTTTCCAGTTTGTAGCTTTGGCTTTCATAGGATTCAGTGTACTACCCATAGTTAGTAATTATAAAGTCATAATTGTACAGGATTCTAAATGTCATAAGTCTAATTTCTATCTCATTTAATTAGCCATCATATTATAGACTATTTTTTTCATTGATGTTTTGGTATAAATAAATAAATTAGGAGTTATTCGAAAATGAGATATTATGCTTTCTGGTAAATTCTGAGATCATTATAGGTTGTGTTTTCTTCCAGGTCAAGCATTTTTTAATGTAATTACTCATGTTATGTATAGCACGAGTTCCACTTATTATGTTCAACAAACAAGCTGAGCCATAGTCTATTAAAGGAGAAAACTTTAAATTACAGCTTCTTCATAGTTATTAATGGAACGGTGGAAGTAGTACCCTTCCAGCTTGTGTTTATTACAGTTCATTCTAATACAACTGTCTAATGCAGCGTAAGCTTTGTTTAAGCAGACTGTCAGTTGCGCAGGAGGTTTTTTCCCCTTCCTCTCTCTTTTCCTTGACTACTGTTGTTTGATGAATGCTGTGTGAGGAAGGATGTGTTGTTTGGTTGATGTGCTGTGAGTACTGCATTCTCAAATAAATGACAGAAATTCCTTCCTGACAAAAGAAGTGAACATCAGAAATGAACTCTCTGAGTGTACTTGCAGTAGATAAACAACCACAACCATATAAGCAATACCTTGAGTTCTGTTTGACAAAAAAGTATCCATTAGTCATCAATGAGAGTTAATCCCTAGGTAAGAACAAATCTCAATTTTATGTGCAGTGCATCTCTGCTGCCATTGAAAGTCAAACCTCTGAAGAGGTTTGCTTCTCTCATGTATACTAGGTCTGCAACTAAAAAATAAAATGCATGTGTAGTCACCCATACCCCAAAGGCACAACAGAAATATTGTGTGGTACAATTGGAAAAGCAGACAAGCAGTTTTTCCTGGGAAAAAACTGTGGATTTAGTATATGAAGAATTCCTGCTTTAGGCCAGACTTGGTGGTTCACACCTATATTCTCAACACATTGGGAGATCCAGGCAGAAGGATAACTTGAGGACAGAAGTTAGAGATCAGTACAGGCAATAGAGCAAGACCCCTCTCTACAAAAAATTTTTAAAAGTTAGCCAAATATAATGGCATGCCTGTAAACCTATCTTCATGGGAGGCTGAGGTGGGAGGATCAATTGAATTTGAGGCTACAAGTAGTGAGCTATGCTCATACCACTACACTCCAGCCTGGGTGAGAGTGAAACCTTATCTCAAAAAGAAAAAAAAAATCTGCTTTGAAATTTCACCCTAAAATTAAGAATGATAAGGCTTCTTCTAGAGAACATGAACACCAAGTCAACCTCAATGAACAAATTTGAATTGCAATGTTTTAGAGCCTGAAACCTCTTGTATAATTTTGCATAATGTGTGGAATTAATAACTCTGTGTACTACATGATTCTGGAAAGAGTCAACAATCATGCATCTGATCCCAAAGTGAAAAGAGATTACTGGAGAAATTACAGAAGATGAGAAGCATTTGAAAACAATTGCGAGGGTCTCAAAACCCAGCCTTTTTTAGTCCAGTGAGAAAGCTCCCTTTTTTCCTCCCCATTCCAAAGCATCTAAAGCCTTCTAAATATTAAGTTATTTCTAATTTAATAAAAGGTAATAATTTTTTTAACTTTCCAAAAAACATGTTTTTTAGAGGACGGGAGGTAATAAAAAGCCATAGAAAAGGCAGGTCAACATTCACACATTCATGCGCATGAAAGAAATAGAAAGGACTTAACAACTGGTATTGTTGTTCTTTGCTCTCTGAAATTCTCACTTAGATGATAAAATGGAAAGTAAAGGTGGCAAATCCAATATCTAGAAATAAGAATAAAAATTAATGACATTTAGAAAATGGTTTTACTTTTCAGTACAAATAAATTTTGCAGCAATGGGTAAAATATTTAGACTGGGTTTTTTAAAAAACTAATTCATCAGTCCTAAGGTTGTTTATTGATTTGCATTTCTCTGATGATTAGTGAGGCTGAGCACTTTCTCATGAGTCTGTTGGCTGCCCGGATCTCTTCTTTTGAGAAATGTCTATTCATGTCTTTTGCCCACTTTTTAATGGGGCTGTTTGTTGTTTTCTTTTCAGCACGTTTGAGTTCCTTCTAGATCCTAGATGTTAAGCCTTTGTCAAATATACAATTGGCAAACATTTTTTCCCATTCTGTGGGCTATCTCCCTGCTCTCTTGATGGTTTCTTTTGCTTTGAAGAAGCTTGTCAGTTTGATGAGGTCCCGGGTTGTTTCTTTACTTATATTCCACATTTAGAATTTTAACTGAAATTGTATAGAGCTTCTTAATTCTGTCATTGATTTAAATCTGTCTTGGTTTGTTTTTCCATTTAATGAAATCTTGGTATGTTAGTCAGGGTTCTCTAGAGAAACAGAACTAATAGGATATGTACATAGTATATAGAAAATAATTTATTTTTAAAAATTGACTCACATAATTACACAGACTGGCAAGTTCAAGTTTTGCAGGGTAGGTTAGCAGGCTGGAGACCCAAGGAAAAGCCAGTGTGGCAGTTCAAGACCAAAGTGCATCCGCTGAAAGAATTCCCTTTTCTTCCAAGAAGTCAGTCTTTTTTTATTAATGCCTTCAACTGGTTGCATAATGTCTATCCACATTATGAAGGGTAATCTGCTTTGTTCAAAGACTGCTGATTTAAATGCTAATATCATTTTAAAATATCTTCACAGAAACATCTAGAATAATGGTTGACCAAATATCTGAGTACTATTGCCTAGCCAAATTGACACATACAATTAGACATCACATTTGGTAATCCAGACAGCTCCTTGAGATAATACTGCCTTTTTAAAAATTTTTATTCTGTTCTTTTATCTCTCTCTTTCAAAGCTCTTGAAGCATGAACATTCTTGACCTAACAGAAAAGGTTGTAACTAGAAATTGTCATAACCAGCATGCCTCAGAACTAGTCTTTGAACTGTTTAATGTCAGTTGCAGTTGAAACAAAGAAACACTAGTTACTAATGTCTTGTGAATGTTTTAGGATTTTCTTAACCATGTTGCCTAGAACCTAGTTCAAGAATTTGGGGAGAACCTAATTTTTATATCAATACTCTGTCTCTGAGATATCTCTGATCGACTGATATAATCTTCAAAATTTTTTGTTTATGTCTTTCTTGGCTTTGTTAAATTTCAGACTTTTTATTTGTTGTGATTAAATTTTTTCTTCTACTTTTACACAATCTGTGCTTTTAAAACTTCAAATCTTCCTTGCATAAAAAAATAAATTATTTTGGTCTATTTGTAATAACTATTATTCCAATGATTTGTAATCATCTTTGAATTTTGACAATAATTATATGTGATTAATCTATGCATTTCATTGCTTCCTCATCTATAATATGATTAATTAAGTCAACTATAATTAATCTTGTTTTGAGAACATCCACAATACCTTTTGACATACCCAGACACACTCATATTCCAAAGCAGTCTTCAGAACTAGCTTTGTCAAGTGCTAGCCGTGCTGTAACCTTGGTGATATGTTTTGGATGCAAGGATTACAACTGTGTAAGAGTTGGCTCCCCAGATATCCCTAGAATTCTTGGAAAGCAAAGGCTATGGACATATAGGAGCTTAGAGTGAGAAGATATTATTCCAACCAAACTTTCCATCTTCAAATGAACAGAATGAACGCTGAGAAGCAAAGAAACATATCCAAGGTATAGATTTATAGGATCTGGAGCCAGGGATGTGGGAAGCATTCTGTACTCTGTTTTTCATTTTGTTTTGTTTTGTTGTTGTTGTTGTTGTTGTTGTTATTGAGTTGGAGTCTCACTCTGTCGCCCAGACTGGAGTGCAGTGGCCGCTCCTGGCCACCGCAGCCTCGACCTGCTGGCCTCTGGCGATCCTTTCGCCTCAGCCTTCCAAGTAGCCGGAACTACAGGTGCGCGCTACCACTCCCAGCTAGTTTTTTTAATTTATTGTAGAGATGAGGTCTGGTCAAGTTGCCCAGGCGGGTCTCGAGCCCGCGGGCTCAGGCAATCCACTCACTCAGCCTCCCAAAGCACGGGATTACAGGCTGAGCCACCGAGCCCGGTTCGTACTCTGTTTCTGAGCTAAAGACTGGCATGTTAGTTAAGTAGATGGTGCTATATACAACCTTTTTACTTTAAAATAATAGATTTATGCCTCCTAGGAAAGGTACGTCTAATGAGTCAACTTTAAAAAAAATTCACCACACACACACACACACACACACACACACACACCCCAAAAATTCACTTATTTAGAAAATAAAAATAATTGAATATGTGCCAGTGTAAAAATAGAAAAACGGTAGCTAAACTCTTTCCTGCCAGCATTTTGCTAATCTCTTGCTAATTATATATTGTTCTTGGCCTTAGTTTCCTCTTTAGAGTGATAAAAATTAATAGATAACACCTGATCAGATTTTCTCTAGCATTTACCAGCTAAGAAGGTAATGGCCATAAAAATACATTGAAAACATAAGCTAGGTATGTGATGATCATTTTCAGAATTAAATCATTCTATATAAAAAATTAGACTATTCTATGTGAATTTCTGTCCAATTTTTATTTTAGACTATTCCTTAGGAATTTCCATGTCAATTACATTTATTTTCAAACAAAGTTTCTTCAGATACAAAAAAATTATGTGATTATAGTATATATATATATATATATATACACACACACACACATACATCCTTATATAGAGAGAAAAACTTCAACTTGACCAATAAAAATATAGGACAATATTTTTAATGTGAAATGTTTTAGTTGATCTCCAAGTTATATAGATAAATATCTTGCATGTTTTATAGCTAAATATGATAATTATACTTCTACTGGTGGTAATTATTATTCTAATTGGCTCATTTTGCAAAAGCAGTAAAAGCCCCAATGGAACATGATGATTCAAAAAACACAGTGATGAAGTGTGGGGTTGCATCATTGTGAGAGAAACAGTTGTTAGCTTCAGCTACAGTGATCTTCACCTACTTCTTATTTCAGCAACTCATGCCCCCATCCACCTACTCCTACGTGTTATGGACTGAATTGTATCCCCTCAAAAATTCATATGTGAAGCCAGTGAGCCACCGTGGGGTTACCCAATGTGACTGCATTTGGAGATAGTGCCTTTAAAGAGGTACATAAGGTTAAACAAAGTCATAAAGATGGGGCCCTAATCCAATATGACTGGTGTCCCTACATGAAGAGGAAACAACACCAAGGATGCACACATACAGAGGAATGACTATGTCAGGACACAGGGAGAAGGCAACCATCTGTAAGTCCAAAAGAAAGGCCTTGAGAGAAACCTGCCCTGCCGGTGCCTTGATCTTGGACTTCCAGCCTCCAGAGCTGTGATAAAATAAACTTCTGTTGTGTCAGCTACCAGTCTGTGGTGTTTTGTTATGATAGCCCTGGCAGACTAATACACTGGATATGGCCTTTAAGACCCGAAGTCCAAACTCTTATTTTACCTCACAGCCTATCCTTCCAGCTCACCACTTTTTCACTCCCAATACCCTACTTGATAATATCCTATCCTTTTCTGTTTTTCTTTTAGGGCCCATCTACTCTAGCTGCTCCTTCAGTGTCAGTGTTCCCAGTCTCACATCTCTCATCAGGTGATCTCATCCACATTCATGGTCCCAACGACGATGCATGTGCTGATGTCTTCCAAATGTACAGTCCCATCTTTGATCCTTGATTTCGGTTCTGAGCTCTGAACACAGATATAATTGACACTTCTAACTAGATAATTCAAAAGTGTAAGATGAAACTTTTCCAAGACTGAAGCTAGTATATATCTGTGAAGAAACCTTTTTAATCAACTAACAAAAACTATTCATCCATCTGTCCTATCTAGATACTTCCATTTTATCTCTCTCTCTCTCTCTCTCTCTCTCTCTCTCTCACACACACACACACACACACACACGCTCACACATGCACACACACATACATTCAGGAGCACCGTTGAGTCTATCTCCTTTCACCTGTAGGTGCTTTCTCTACATACTTCTACTCTTCTCTATGCCCCTGTATTTACTACCACATCCAGATTTCCTTCTCTGTGGCTTCCCATTGGGTTCAGTATCTGAAAACAGACCTAAACCAGTAACAGCTTCCTACTATTGTGGCTCCTTGGGTGTTTCATTACCCGTTAATTCCCTTAGCTCTTTCCACTCCCATGAAAAGTCTTTTCAGTAAGCCCCGTTCCATTAAACTTTTTGAAAGTGTCATCTGTCTCCTTCCAAGACTCTACCTGTAATACATATACACTAACTTGGATTCCTGGTTCCAGTCCATTCCCGTGCACTTCAGGCTACTGCTACGCTAATACAGCTTAGTTACAAATCTGATTATAGTTCCTCAGTGACCTACGGTAGCTTTCAAGTTAAAGTCCATAGCCCTTAGCTGGCTCACAAAGTCCTCCATGAATTGATCACATCTATTGGTCTAGCCTTGTTTTCCACATAACGATTTACTTCCATAAACAGAAGACTATTTGCTGTTTCTCAAACAAACCATGCTATTCATTTTGCCTTAGCTTTGCATTCTGATTTCCATTTATAGAATTATTTACTCCCTGTCTTCAGCAAGCTAACTCTTAGCTCTCCAAAATTCAGCTTGAATGCCCCTCTTCTTGGCTCTTTCAGTCTCAGTTGAATGCCCATTAATGTTTATAAACCTATCATATTGGGACTTTTAATAGTCATTATGAATTACTGTTTGTCTCCTCCCTAGTACGAAACATCTTGAGGGCAGGGTTATGACTTATTTGACTTTGTAAATCCTAGCTAAAATGCAGAGAGATTTGAATTAGCTTATCCCTTCCCTCTTCTTAGTGGAGACAAAATAAGAATTTAGTCTCTCTTTTTTCCTTCCCTCTACTATTATAAATGCTCCTAATCATTATTAGAAATGCTCCTAAAATCTCAAAACTCTAATCTAGATCCTGGAATCCTCAGTGTTACTCTGCATAATGGAAAAATGATCACTAGCTATGTTTTACCGACAAGAGGTCTAAGGAACAATAGTAGAAAGATCTCTCTGGAGTCATGTTCTCAGCAGCCACTCCTTCCCTTGTGATTGGTACTGGCCTCTTCCAAGGCACATGGCTGGGAATGAAAATCTGAGAGGAATAAAAGTGTATTCAGAGCAGAGCTGAATAGCCCAAACAAGCACTAGAAACATGTTTCTCAGTTCTTAACCTTAGGAATTTTGTAGGGTATTGCTTGTGTGTGTATTTACTAGTCTTTAAGAGACTAGTGAGTGAAGTTCTTAGGAGAGAAGGCATGAGACACTTTAAAGAGTCACTTCTGTCATTATTCTGCTCCTCTACACTCCTGAATTTAAGAGAGAGACAGTGACAAAGAGTCAGAGAGAGAGAGAAGTAGACATTCACTAGTAATGTGAAATTATTTGTGATATTAATGTCATTTCCTGAATGACGAATTTGATTGTCCAAATGTCCTACTTTTTATAACAAGAGCATTTTCCCCCTTCATCAAATGTTTCCCCCTCAGGCAGGAGAGATGGTGCAGAGGTGGTACCAGTTCCAGTCATCACCCTATCGCTTTCAGTCACTTAACACCCCTCACACTCTCAACTTATGCACATGGTTTTGGTTTGTAAATCACTATGGTAATAAACACAACATAAATAACTCATAGAGTCCAATAGAAAAAAAAACTAACAATGAAAATGAATAATTAGGAAGCAAGGATTTTGTGCACTTGTTCCAATTAAATTGCTCAAAATAAATAAATACACTTGTGCTTTCTTAAACATGTGGGTGCTAGTCCTCTTTGCCTAGAGAGAATAGGGACAAAATAAGTAATAAAGAGGAAAATGGATATATTGATTCAAATATAGTCTTAAAAATAAGAAAGCTGATCTGAAGAGTAACCGGGAAAATAAGAGCCATTCCCATTCACAGGGGAAATAAGACCCATACCGTGCACCTTCAAGAAAAACAAACTGAATTAAACAACACTTTAAAAATGAAATTTAAAGGAAACATTTCCCAACAGGTTAGAGTTAAATATAAAACTCCACTAAAGTGGAAATGAACATGCAAAATAAATGGTTAACAATGTTTTATCAGTTTAGCCTTGACAATATTAATGTAGAAAAAGTCTTTCTTTCAAGATTTTGGCCACAGCTTGATAAAGAACCAACAGGGGTTTTTACACAGCACCTTAAAAGCCTGTCTTATTCTTGGGGTTTCTGCAGCCAATGAAAGTTTGTCACGATGATGTAATGCTCCTGAGTTGTGTTTCAGCACCGAGTATGTGGTCACCGGGTATCATGCCTGAGAGCTAGGTAAGTTTTTAGATCAAATCTTTCTTTCCAGTCTGTTCCCCTGCTTAAACTAATTTCAGCAGAAAGATCATTTGTTTCTAGTCTATTTTACTATCTCTGAACAATTCTTTTTAATGTGGGCTGGGTTATCATAGAACTGTAAAGACAGCTGGTAAACAAAATGATGGGATCTTAGAGTCAATTTTCCTCTGTTATTAGTATGAAAGCTTTTATTCCTCAGCAATTTATCATCACCTCAGAAGAAAAGAGCAGCAAACAGTGTTATGTTTTATTTGTTAAGGGAGCTCTAGTCATTTAACAAACAAGTTTTACTATAGAGATATTTTCAGGGAGATGAAAAATATTTCTTTTGAAAGATTGACACTGAATTTTACTGATATCATTAGGTGAGCTCCCACTGAACTGTATGTAAGGAGTGAAATAAAGTTTCAATGTTTATAATAAATAGAAAATAGATCCTTTTTTCATCGAGTTAAAACCTAAAAAAATTAGAGAGAGCGAAAGAGAGAGAAAGAGACAGCACACTAATTATTATTTCAATTTTTATTTAAGTCAAAAACAATTTCAAGATATAAAAAGCTAAAGATTTAGTGATTCTCAGTGATCTAACAGTTATATGAAGTTAAATGGAGAAAAGTTAGATATAAGTAAATAAGCCAGCTCCAATATACAGATGTACAAATGTTTTACAATATAAACAACTTTTAAAATTTTGGAGCATTAAAAACATTTGAGCTAGGTAACCAACAAAGCCATTAGAAATGTAGCTCTTTATTTTCCCTCCACAGTATCCTCTGCAGATGTGGAGATTTTTTAAAAACTGTTACTGATATCAGTCAAGCTATGGATATTCTAGCAACATGAAGTACAGAAAACAATTATCCAGATAATTCAAGATCTAGGGGAAAAAATGCCCTCAAAATTGCTACTGAGGAGAAGAAAATATAAGTGCCTAGGAGAGGTGAGAATAATAATGCCTTATCAGCTACACTGATTGAACTACCCAATGATTACTCACCTTTCACCTTAACTCTGACCATATAGACATAAGCTCTGAGAAGGGCATCTTAAAAATGAGTGTGGAAGAATTATCTTCAGCAATGAGGAACAACAACAGAAAATGTTAATTGTTATAGAGTTTCTAACCAAAAAAAAATGTTTTCTTGCTATCTCTAAATTGATGTCTGATAGGTACTAATGCATGTGTTCTTTTATTAAAAACTTTGCAACTTTCTAGCTTGCAAGCTACTCCTTTCTACCCTCAGCAGAGTTCATCAATTGCACGTCACTTTCTACTATATCTTCATTCACTCACTCTACATTCAATGAGCTGGGCCATCTCCCTACCATACTGCCTAAGTGGTTAATAGCTACTTCACCTTTTACATGAAATTATTCTCCTCTCTTTGTTTCATTGTTAACTCATTTTTCTCTCAAATAAATAACTGCAATGTCAAATAGTCTATATTTTTTAAAAATTTTTATTTAAATAAAAAATATATGAGTCAACATAATGATTCATGATTCATTTTCCTATTTTTTTTTTTTTTAACCACAATTTTCCATGACATTGCTTTGGTGAAGTAACTGGGACTGACACTTGCACATAAGAACTAAAACTCTACATTTCAACAGCATCCAATGCTTTGCTGTCTGCATCAAAAGTTCTGAACATGGAAGCAACATGGTTACAAGAAGGACGGCAAAGTACTGCTCTAGAATTGAGCATGCGAGTGAGTTGTGCTTTAGAATGACTGATGGAAATAACAAGCATTCCCAAAAAAGGGAAATAGTTTGGATAAAGTAGAGAGCAGTAAGAACAGTGAGAGATGACCTGGTTTCAGATGTAGAATTTATTCGGCTTTGGAGCCTTGGTCTATGTCTTATCACAGAGCTGTGGTCCAGCATGCTGTAGCTCACTAGGCCTGGGTTCCCAAGTCCCACAGTGTCCAGTTGGAAGCAGAAAGAGGTCAGCATGGAGCTAGGCACTTGGGTCTGTTGAGTGGCGAGGCCTGGGTGGAGTCTGTGTGAAGTTCTGCTTGATCTAGGAAGCCTCTTGATCCTTACTCTGAGATGCAACTTGTGCAAAAAAAAAAAAAATCAGATATTTTAAACATTGTTTTATAAGGAAGACATTGCTTAAGGAAAGATCTTAGGACTTCTGAGCTCTGACAGAGGCCAATAACATACCCTTCTGATTAATCCAGAGAACAAAGTGGGCCTCGGAGAAGATCATTCAAGGTAGATCGCTTTGTACACATAAGGTCAGAAGGTTACAGTCCAATTCCAGCATCCCTGAAATCAGGATGAGATAGCCGAAAGACCACCTAGAGAATCTGTAGGTTGACAAGGTCTAGTAACCTAGAAAATAAGTTTCTGGCTGAGGAATATCTATTATAGTACTCCACTATATCTCATAAAACAGGTGTTCAGTAAAAGGCATTCAATTTTAAGAATAATCTTTTTAACTATTTCACTTTTTCTTTTTACCCAAAAAAGTATCTTTTCATTAAGTAATAGCATCTTCCATAAATAGAAATTGTCTTGGTTCATTTAGTTCTTTTTCCTACCCATTTATACAATGGAGAGGTAGGCATGCTGGCACCAGTAGTAGAAAGAAAGAATGACAGTAGGCAAAGAAAAAAGGAATTAGCTATGTCCCCCAGTGTGAATACTGGGGATACTGTATTCTCAAGATACACAGAAAATGTGGATATGGGACCATCTGGGAGGAGGAAGAATTCAGAATCAGAATTTCACAGTGAAGATTCATTGGGACCTGCCATGTACCAACCATGAGAGCAGATGCTGAGGACACAAGATAAAGGCACCATTTCTATATTCAAAGAGCTTTTAGCTTTCCTTTAATTTTTAAGTCTTAAAAAAATAGGATAAGTTTTGGTCAAGTAGTGAAAAAAGAAGTATGATAAGAGGAAGAATGCCCATACATCCCTATTTGCCAAGGATGGTCCCAGTTTATGCCTCTTGTCCTTGTAATTATCAGTAGCACTTGGGTTCATTTTCCAAAGTGCCCTGCCTTGGCCTTTGCAAATGGGGTGCCATTAATTGGTTTAAAAAAATAAGTTAAAGGAGGAGGACCATTAACCTAGGCAAGAAAATTAGAGGACCTGACCCAAGGGAGTGACCATGGTAATAAAGAAGAACACACAGTGCTCATTTCCCCCTTTTCTTTTAGAAGCAGCACCCTACCCTTCTCCCTTTATGAGGGGTCTCTGTGAGTCAGTACTATGAGGGCTCCTTCTTTCTCCGAGCCAAGATGCAGATATGTGATCAGTGAACCAATGGGACATTTTCTCCTGGAGCACTGCCCCTTGAGCTGAATGATGAGATGAGAGAAGGGGGAGGAAAGCTTGGAACTCATTCCACTTAGCAGTGGTGACTGACAATACCAACCATAGCGCCTCCTACGAAAACCCCCATCATGCCGCAGCCCCTGTCACCTCTGAGACCATTTCATCAGCCTTCCTTTTATTCTACAAGTTTCCCCCATGGCCTTCCAACAAGTTTTCATTTAGCTTGGTTTCTACTGTTCACAACCAGAAACTTTATTGTTAATCATTGTTGCCAATATGCTGTATTTATGTGCGGCGGGGACAAGTTAAGAACAAGGGAGATGACACTACCCAACACTTTCTTTTTCACTCTGTTTCTTAACCATTATTTTTGTGAGTGAAGTTTATACAGTAATCACCCTCTACCACTTTAATATAGTTCTTAAAACGCTGTTTCTACTGCATTACTTATTTTCCAGTCTTTGTGAATGAATATATACACATAAATGGGCTTCGCTTTGTAAAGAGATAACTGTTGGTTTAAAATTTGGAGGTCCTGGTTCTGCCCCTCAAAGTCCAATAGCCAGGATTTCTGTTTCCTTGTTTCTTGTGATGGTCCTAGTATTACATGGGAACTGCAAAAACAAAGGACTAAAATTTAATTTAAACCAAAGAAAAACATCCTTCGCAGACAGACCTTCTTTTTTTGGAGGTTATTTGTCATTACAACGAATATGACCAGAAGTTAAGTTTTTATTTTGGCATTGTTCTCCTTTAAACCCTTCGAGGCATAAAGTAATGTTTCTGCAGTTGTCACAGGGCCAGAGGGTGCTGGGCGGTCATCTAACACCAGCAGCTCACTCTTGCTTCAGGTAGGGGGAACAAATGAAAACTGGGGCGGGTAAGAGGACACACTGTGATTGGTTGGATTTTGATGCAGCATACACTCTTAACGGCCTGAAATATGGGATGCAGGAGTCTCCACAGATGCTCCCTGCTGCAGTTCTTGAAAGGCAGGAACAAATTTAAACTGGGTTTTGTGAAAACAAATGACATCATTCCTGCATACTCTGAAAAGCTGCAGCCCCAATGGAACATTTTCCCGTTTTCCCCTTTGCTCTTATGTGTCTGACTGCAGGGCTTCAGGATTTTTATGCTGCGTGTTTAACTGGCTAAATCTTGCAGGGAATAACCTTTCATCATTTGCCTCTAAAAATAATAAAACCCAAGAAGAAAACATAGAGGCATGTAAAAGTTCATTTAAAATCACATTTAATTTCCAAGTGGCTGTTATCTGAAGACATGACAGCACATGGGAAGAATTCTAGTGATTTGAAAGAAATAATAACAAATGCTGTATTGGGGACTGTCATCATGGAAATTATGGCACTGATTTATTTTGGGTGGCCTTTATTGTACAGTGTGTTGTGCTGGTGATTAGGAGGACTAGGATTTCCATTTAAGGATTTTTCTGGGTTTACGTTGTTAACAGCAAGAATAATCAGGGTTCTGGTATATTTAAGACAGTCAGCTAAGGACCATATTGAAATACTGTTCTAGATGTGCTGTTCCCCATTGCAGAATTCTACAAAAATAAAATAAAATAAGAGCGAGTCAGAAAGTTTTTAGAACACAGCACAGTTAGCTGATTTTCAGAAGATGGCTTAAGAAGCCAGACACTTAGAAATGCAATAGTGAATCTTCAACATATAAAAACCTGATGGAAATCTTTCTCATCAAGATAATATTTGCTTAATCATTGCCTTAAACCAAAGGGCGTCTGTCTCAAAAAGTTCTCTGTCAATGTCAGCCTATAAGTATAGCTTCATGGACAAGTATAGTGAGAGTCCACCAAGGATCCTAGCCTACCTGGTTTACTCAATCCCATCCCAGAAATCCAGGCCTAACTGTTAACTTTCCTCAAACCGGTTTCCAGAGTTAATTGTGAAAACTGCGTTTCTTTATTACACATGATTATTAAAATATTTTCAATTAAATTTCCCTCGATGTTATCAGATGACAAACAGAAAATTATTCTCAAACTACAAGGGTGAATTCTACATAAAAAGCTATATGAGAGGACTTCTAGACTAAGGCATGTTCATGATCTCTTCCACTCCCCAAACCTGTAGTCATTTTTTAGGAAGCAGAGGCAAGGTGATGGTTGCCTTTCTCATGGAAATGAAACCAGCCTGTAGTAAGTCAGTGAGAAATGAAGAAACAAGTCCATATGTCCATCCCCACTCTACCCCTCTGAACATAAATCCTACATCTTTGTTCTTGATTCTTGCTGCGATGTAGTCCCCTTGACTTTCAAACCTTAGTGGTCATCGTTCACAGCCCCATTTCTTGCTCATGATATTATGAATTAAACGGTGGCTACTGTGTAGACCCAAAGAAAGTCATGTGCCAGCAATCAAGAACAACTCCAAAAGAACAGAGATAGATTTATGAATCAGGAAGTCAATAGATTATCTGATTAAATAAACATTTGTTATCAGGGATAATAGCATTTGGATTTTTTTTTCATTGCCTTCCTCTTCAAATTTCCCTCTCATTCTAAAAGAAAATTTTTTTAAAATTTTTCTGCATAATTTCCTTCATTCAACTATCTGAAATGATTGTCATTTTTAAAAGATGCCCAATTAGCTTATGAGTCTAAAGCTGATTACTTATTGCCACAATCTTTTTTTTTCCACTACGGATACTTTTTTTCTTGTAGGAAGTTTGCTTTCCACTTTCCAGGCTGGAGAAAGGAGAAATGAAAACTTTTCAGCGTTTCTCTACTCTTTTCGAAGTTTCTGGAAGCCTCTCTTTCTCTTTTTTCTTTTGTTTTTCTTTCACCTTTCCTTAATTGCTGGCACCGAAGAAACAGAGCTAGAGGCTCAGGGTTGCAGTGGCTGCTTGGGACTCTACTGGCCCAAAGAACACTTGAGTCTTGAAAAAAAAAAGGAAGTAGAAAATAGGACCACTTCTTGAAATTTGTGTATTTCTACTTTCTCTGCTTTATTTTATTTCATTTTTTTTTATTTTAAAGATGTGGGGTACAATTCAGGATTAGGTATCCAAGTGGTCATCATATAGGTAAAGTTTGGGCCTCCCTTTGGTCCCCACTTTGCCTAGTTTACTTTCTCTGCATTACATTTGCTCCCTGAAACATCATCCTCAGTGAACTAACTCAGAAACAGAAAACCAAACACCGCATGTCCTCACTTAGAAGTGGGAGCTAAACTAATGACCTGCAAAGGCAGAATGATATCATACACGCTGGAAACTCAGATGAGAGAAGCAGGAAGAGTGGGAGGGATGAAAATATCACCTGTTGAGTACAAACTGCACAAGTGGGGTTGTGGGGACATTTAAAGCTCAGACCAAAAACTATTTGTACTTCTTAAAACCATTTAAATAAAGAAGAAAAAAAACTGACAAAAATTAAAACTAAATAAGTAAATAAATTCACTCTGTGGCATGCAGATGCTGAAAGTTTTACATCAAAAATCTCTATGGCAATTCCTTTCAAAATATGTCTTACTAGCACTGAAAACTGGGAGAGTTTGTAAACAGAAGAGGAGAGTATTAGGAGGTGTGAAGAAACCTAAGTTCCATTTCCTTTTGCTGATAATTGCTGTGTAGCCTAAGTCAGGTTGATATTATTTAGAATACAATGAAAATCCTTAACTTTAATTACCAGTTAATTAAACAATTAACTATTAATTAGTTGCCCAAAATTTGATAGAAAAGATACCCACAATACTGAAATGATTAAATATATCCACTCCAATTTATGAGGCGAGAAAAAAAAAGAGTATTGTGAAGGTGTATATTTGGCAAAAGAACAGAAAGTTACTAGCAACGCCAAAGTCAGGTCACATTGTTCTTCTATTCAGAACTTTCCAGTGGCTTCTCATCTCTCCAGAGAAAGCCTAGTGTCCTTGCAAAGGCCTACATATCTTTCTGTGCTCTCTGCTTCTCCCCCTCAGAGAATTCTCTTCACTCAGTTCCAGCCAGGCTAAACTCCTTGTTGTTTTTTTTAACAGTCCAAGCATTTGTCAGCCTCAGGACCTTTGTATAAACAAACCTCCCTGCCTGGAACAGTGTTCCTTCAGAGAGCCACACGCGAGCTCCTGCATTTCCTTTAGGTCTTTGGAACTGAAACATCATCCTAATGCCAAATGCCACCTTTTTAGTGAGGCTTTTCCTGACCACATTATATAAAATAGCAGCCTCCATCATAAGTCAACAGTACTTGCTACTTCCAGTGTCCTTGATCCCCAAAAGCCTTCTTTATTTTTCCCAGAACACATATAAGCAGCTGTCATCCCATACATTCGTTGATTTGTTTATTACCTCTCTTCTCTACAAGGCAAGCTCTGGTAGGGCATGGACTTGGCTGTGTTCGTTACCACCTCCCAGTGTCTACAACAATGCTTAGCACAAAGAAGAGATCTGCAAATATTTGTTGAATAAGTGAACTTCCAATTTTTAAATTCTAACGTAACTTCATGTTTCTTAGACTTCTTTATGTTTGTGCTTTCTCAGAAAAATCATGCTGAACATTTTTTTTAATCTTAAATCAGTGAAGTTTCAATTACATCAATTTAACATTAAAGCAAAAATTTAGTTTTCTTATATTTCAAATTACACAATGACATAAGCAACTTTTTTTCAGATATATCCTCTTTTGTGTCTTTATTATTTTACATATTGCTCTTCTGTCTTCTTTCATTGCTTAAAAATTCAAAAAGTAGTGCTTACTGCTCTTTCCTGTGAACGCTCACACAACAATTTCCTTGATTGGTTTCAATCTGTGTTTCCTTTGGCCACAGCACGGAAAGGACTCCTCCAACTTCTCTTTGTCTTCCCCATTCCTGGCCACGTCTCTGAAGCCCTTCAAACCACAGGCTGTTCCTTCTCAACTGATTTCTCGAATGTCTGTCTGCCGTGGTCCTACTTACTCACTGCATTGCCTTTTCTTTCCTTGCTGGGAGTCCTGCTCTCTGAGGCTGCTGCAAGTATAATCTTTGGACAAACACAGCGGACCGAGAGCCCTCATGAAATTAAATTCTCATGAAGCCATTTAAGCACAGGAGTTCCTGATTTTGATTAGTCCTAAAAAAAATGTGCTTCTAAACAAGCTGCTTTGTTCCCTTCCTTAATAGTAATAAGGTGAGAAGCAGGAATATGTTAACTACAAAACTAAAGGCTAATCTAGTTTTTCTGTGTTTCGCATTTTTTATGCTTTTTTGTTCCTTAGCATAACGCTTTTATAGAGCTCTAAAATTCTCAACAATTTAGAACATTATACTCCCCATCCTCTATAACTTTACAAACTACCACTTGCTGATTAAAACCTGCTATTTTAGTCTCTCCTTTTGTTTCTTACTCCTAATTCCTTCATGGGTCTGAAATCTATATGTAAACACCGCTTCCCAGGAGAACTTTCTGCAATGAGGAAGAGGTTCTGTATCTGCACTGTTCAATACAGAAACCACTAGCCACAGGTGGCTGTTGAGCATTTGAAAATGGCTGGTACAACTGAGGAACACATTTTTAATGACCTTGACAGCACTTCTAATGAAGGTAAATTTCTCCTACTAAATATGGAAAAAGTGGATGATGACACCTGCCCAATTTTATAATCTGTATCTTTTTTTTCTCTTGGTCACACAATTTATTATTTCCAATGTCTTTTTGAAAAATTTCTTAGAAAAGTATTTAGATGCTACAAAACTACTTTTTCTTTCTTTCTTTCTTTCTTTTTTTGAGTTAGTCTTACTCTGTCCCCCAGGCTGGAGGGAAGTGGCACGATCACGGCTCACCACAGCCTCAACCTCCTGGGCTCAGGTGATCCACCCTCCTCAGCCTCCCGAGTAGCTGGGACTACTGTCGCATGCCACCATGTCTGGCTACTTTTTTTGACTTTTTTTTTTACAAACAGGGTCTTGCTATGTTGCCCAGGCTGGTCTCAAACTACTGACCTCTAGGGAAGCTTCCACCTTGATCTCCCCAAGTGCTGAGATTTTAGTTAGGAGCTACCATGCCTGGCCTAATTGTTGCAAAACTACTTTGACAATCAGCTCATGTGTCTGTAATGAGAGAGTATATGCTTGTCAATAATGTAATAAAACCACGACTTCACATTAACTTTGGGTTTAGAATTTTCTACATTGACTCTACAACTACAATGGTAGAATATAAAATATACTGCATTTCCTTCTTCTTGACCACACTGGAGAGGTACTTAAAAGCCATGATTTCCAGATGGAAAGATTCAAAAGAAGAAGAGACAGAGACAAAGAGACCTTGATAACCTTACTTCTGAAATATCACAAATTTTGACTACATAAAATTTAAATTCTCCCATTTTCATCAATGTATTATTATTACATGTGATAATTTGATATTACTTGAAAATTAACAGTGTTCTTAGCAATATTGTGGGAAAAATTAACATGTAAAGCTTATCCAAATGAATTTACTCAACTTAAAACATGTTTATGATGCTCTGTAGGATGTATTTGATTCTTAAATTGTCTATCTTTATTACAGAAATCCTTCTTTATCATGGGTCACGTAGAAGTTGTATTTATCTTTGCCTCTTTGTATTTTTAGGTAGTATTCTTTTATTATTATTGTTGTTGTTGTGTTGTTACTTTCTAGACATCAAGTCTGCACAAAGTTGCTACAATGGTGCTATCCCAGTAAGTTGGATGTTAGCCCCTAGCTAGACAAAATCAGTTAAAAGTCCAGGGGGCAAAATACAGTTGCCCACAGCTGCACAGTGCCTGGAAAGACACTTCAGCTTTGTGTTTCTTATTCTGCAGATAACCATTTTTGAGATACTCCCTGAACAAAACAAATTGAAAAGACAGCAACTATACTATCCCAGGAGAGTCATAATACACAGTGACATATTAAAGGTTCTGAGAAGTCCAGTAGCAAAGAAATCTGTTGACTTTTTAAAAACTGTGTTTCTCTGTGTATTTAGCCTAAAAATATATTTTCTCACCTGACAACTCTTAACAGTCCATAGAACCAGTGCTCCAGGGAATACATTTCGAGAAATCCTGTCTAGGCATTAAGCTAGTTCAAGGATCAATTTCCTGTTTCCAAACAGTTTGGTGTATTCCAGATCTCGATGGGTTTCTGTATGAAACTCTACCAAGCCAACAGAATGACAGTTATATCTAGGTTTGAGAGGTTTCCAAGAGGTTAACATGAATGAAAAAAACAATGAATGAATAACTTCCACTGTGTATTCCTAGAATCCCCCTTGAGAACTTTTCTGACAGTTTATAGTTGCTTTTTCAAGAGGCTTCAAACATATTTGGGATCACAATTGCTACAAATGTGTCATTAATTGCAGGTATAATTAGTATACAATGATTCCCTGTATCTGTGGGCTCTTGTAGACAAGAGTTCCCTCCTGAAAATACCTGGAGAGTCTGTTACAAATAGCAGTTCCCAGGATAGGCTAACACAAAGCATTTTGCATGATTTGCCTGGGTTTTAGCCTGATTTCTTTGAACCTGGAGGAATTAGCTCTCTTATGTGATTTGGTCAAGGAAATTATCTGTGTAAGGATCCCCTGTGCAAGTATGATATGGGGAAAATAGGATCTTTGAAAGCCAAAAAGGCATCATTAAAATAGCTTTTCCTCAGAGACAAGATTGCTTTATGGCTTTTTCAAAACAAATAATGAGTGAAAATGAAAAGATTTACAAGTTGTCCAGATTTTAGATTTTTACAGTCAGAGTTTTGTTTTATCTGCCTAATAACTACTATCTCCAACCACTTAAGTATGTAACTCTTGCACAGAATGCCTTATCTGCTTCACAATTTTTTCTCTGGTATTTATCCATGCTTTTAATCTATATTTAAGGAGAAGTTGAAGCCAGGCTATAGCAGTAGATTGCATGCGCTAGTACTGCATAAAAGATAAACTTTGGAGTCAGAAAGACAGAGGTTCAAATCCCTGCTCTAACAATTATAAACTGTGCGAGCAGCCAAGGTCATTTAACTTTTCTGAACATCAGTTTCCCAGTCTGTGAATGTGTATTATAGCACCTACAAAAAAGAATAGTTAAAGGAATCAGAAATGACAGTGTAAGAAAGCATTTAAAACAGGTTCTGGAAAATAATAACAATGCGCTGGAAAATGGGGATTAGTTCCCTAAGCTACTATTTTTCGTCCAGGAAAGCTTTCAGGATTATTTTTCTCTATATATAGTTTCTAAAATATAATATTTAAGCATCCATTTCTTTAGAGTATATACCATATTGATTCTATTTTCTTACTAAAATAAAACAAATGCTTGAGTCACTAAGGACCAAGAAATAAGGGAAAGTCCATTGTACTGAGAGGTCACAATCAAGTTGGGGCAGCAGCCATGAGCACAGATCATAACAACATATTTCACAGTGGTTTGGGAGAACAAGAAGGAGTAGCGAACTCTGCCCAAGTACAAAGGCTCAACCTTCTCAGGGAAGAGAGAAAGTCCAAGGGGATTTTCTGGGTGGAAGAGAGTGGGAAAGGTCTTTCAGCAGATGTGCTGGGAAAGGAGATGTTCAGGGGGCTGGTGAATGCAATTGTGTGGCTTACAGGGAGTGGAAGCAGGGCCAGAAGAAAGATGTTCAAGAGTGTCCACATAAGGGGTTGGAAAGCTAAAACTTGTCAGACTGGAATGAAAAGGGGGAAGGACGAGTAATTAAGTTATTCAATATCTACTATGGCTGGCATAGTAGTAGGTGCTTTTACCTATTCTTTTTCTTCTAAATCACATGACAACACCACGAGATAAGTTGTCTTATCTCCATTTTGCAGACGAGGAAAGTGCACCACTCAGAAGTTAAGCAATTTGCCAAAAGTCACATAAAAATAAATTGAAGGAGATTGGATTGCAGCCCAATTTTGTCAGGGGACAGAGCCTATACCAACCTCTATGTTAAGCAAGGGGAACCAGCAGGGGTCTTTAATGAAGAAAATGAGCTCATCAAAAAGATTTCTGAAAGGAAAATAAGGAGACAATATATATAAGATGATGAATTGAAATGAAGTAAGGCTGGGGCTTGGGAGATAAATTGGAGGTTGTTGCAGGTTTGCAGGGGAATGATGAAGAAGACTTCAGTTAAGGCAGCTCCTGTGGGGACAGACAGGAGAAAAACATTTCTTAGACTCAAAAAGGCTTGGTCATCAACTGGATGTGAAAACATTTCAGAATAAAATTTCTGAACCCAGATCCAAGTGAATGTATGTGAGAGCATAATAAACAATCTCCTTTAAAATGTTTATTTTAATATGTGATCACAGAACCAAACACGTGGCATTGTCATCTAAGCCTATGTTACTCAAAGTCAGGTCCACCTAGACCAGTACATGGCTTCACCTAGAAGTTTGTTGGAAATACTGAATCTCATGCCCCACTCCTGACATGTTGGAACAATCTGTATTTTAATAAGATCCCCATGATTGTTGGATGATAATATATACTTCAGTGTAAGAAGCACTAATCTAAGAGAACTAAAATTTTCAATAGTGGAGGAGGAGGACATGACAAGGGATAGCCAATTCTTTTTTAGGGGGCTCTAAATTCAGAATTTCTACCATGAATCTTTAAGATTTCAAGAGCATTCTAGTTATCTGTTCTATCATATTACTTTCACTATGTTAAGAAGTTTCTAGAAGAAGCAGCAGCCACAGGTGCTGACATGGCCAAGAAATAAATGGCAGATGTTCCTTCAAATTCAGTATTTTATAAAGGACTGCCAAATCCAAGCTGTAACCAAATGATTAGGTAGCATTTGAACTACTCATTTGGAGTGTCAGCAGAGATAATGCTTATGTAAGCTGAATGCCGTCTCTTATTGTCCTTGGGAAAGTAGAAATCTGGAAGAGTCTATTGTATCTTCATGATTGACTGAGAGAGAGAGAGAGACAGCAGAAAGATCTTAAAATATTCTCTGAAACTTCCATCAGTTCATTTAATACATGTGTGTATTAATGTGTAGAGGTGTGTGCAATGTTGAGAATGTCTGGAATTCTTGAATTAACTATTACTTCCTTGATTTACTTGTCTACTCTCTAATCGTTATTGGTTCAAAGTCCCTAGATTGTACCCAACAATTCATGAGAATCAAAGCCACCATGAGCAGGCTTGGGAGAACCTGAAGGGAAAAAAAAATGGTAGACCTCAGAAAAGGTACACCAGGAAAAAGTCTTCTTCCAGGATTTACCCTGGAATCCCTTCTGGACCACTGTCCCAATTTCCCTCACCTCATCTATTCTAATGAGCGTTGGCATCCTCCGTGTAAAGAATACTGGACTATATCCTCTCACTGTCTTAAAATTTCATCCTTTTCATATGATGGGCAAGTTGAAATATTTCTTCTTGGCTCAATATGAAAAGCTCATATACTCTTAAATTTTGGTACAAGGTGGGGATGTTCAGATCTCCTCTCTGGCCAATACATCTATATCCCCATAGAGTCATTGTCCTGAAGAACTTAGAGTTCCCATTGCCATCTTCATCATCATCATTGTTCATTAACAATGGTGTTTGAAAACCTGCTATGTTCAAGCACTGTGCTAGGCTCTGGGGCACAGAGGTTGATATAGTTTGCATATTTATCCCCTCCAAATCTCATGATATTTGATCCCCAGTGTTAGAGGTGAGAACTGGTGGAAGGTATTTGGGTCATAGCGGCAGGTCCCTCATGAATGGCTTGGTGCCATTCTCGGATAATGAGTGAGTTCTCACTCTGTTAGATCCCTCAAGACACCTCCCTCCTCTCACTTTCTTGCTTCCTTTCTCTTTCCATGTGATGTCTGCTCCTTTTTGCCTTCCACCATGTGTGGAAGATTCCGGAGCCCTCACCAGAATGAGATGCCGGTGCCATGCTTCTTGTACAGTCTGGAACTGTGAGCCAAATTAAACTCTTTTCTTTATAAATTACCCAGCCTTAGGTATGCCTTTATAGCAATGCAAATGGACAACAATGGTGAACAAAGCCACTGCTTACATAGACTTGTCATTCAAAGGTTTAAAACAGATGGAAAAAAACAAGTAAAAGAAAAAATACAACATAAAGTAATGTCTAATAGTGATGAGCGGCAGTGAAAATGTATAACATGATGTTATGGGAAAGAGAGCACTAGGGAAGCCATTTCAGACAAGGTGTTGAATCAGATTTCTCTAGTTGATGTTCAAACTGAGACCTGAAGAAAGTGATGACAATAGACTTGAGAAGGAAGTATTCCAGGCAGGGGAAGTTGCAAAGCAAAGTCCTCCAGCAGAAGCACATGAGGCTTATTTGGGAAGTCTCAATAAGGTTAGTATGGCTGCTGTCAAGTGAGGGAGAAGAGTGACAAGAAATTGTCAGCCGGGGCTATATCATATAGATTCTTGAGGAATGTTAAGGTTATAATAAGGTTAAAACCACAAACAAACAAAAAAGCTCTCATTTATTGAGACAGGCACTACACTCATAAAACATATATACTTTACTCAGCCCAATCCTCACAACATTCCCATACCTGGATATCATTATCCTTCAAGAAAAATGAGGTTTAGAGTGATTTATTACCATAATCAAGATCATACAGCTACTAAGCATTAGAGCTGAGATTTGGACTCAGGTATGTCTGACACCAGAGGCATTATATCCAATATCATGCTGTAACTATGGACAGATCTCTTAAGTCAAAATTTACATGTATTTTATTGGTGGAAATACCGTGAAGTTCAAGTACAGTGGATACGGCTCTAGGTCCTTCTAATTTTAATAGACTGGTAAAATTCTATTCTCTACTCTTTACAGCAATTAAATTAAATTTTTGTCTCAATTTTTATGTTATTAACATAGTAAGTGTCTCATTGACTGTTCGAAGTCCACAATAATTTTTTGTAAGCATTTCCTTAAGGTATAAAATAATCAAATCAAATAATATCTAGCTAACTTGTTAACAGACTCTGCAGACAATAAGCCGTAATATGCAGCTGAGAAGACACTTTAATTTCAAAAAGAGTTGATATTAGCAACTGAACATGAGATATAGATATTCAGAATATTTGGTACTTTCTACTTCTTCCTAATTTACATCATCTTTGCTAATTTGTGCACTTGCTTTTCCAGATATATATCTCCAGTCAGAAGTCTGTTCCATACATTCTCCTTTCTCATCTCATTCCCCTACACAAGAACCCTTTCTAGTCACTTTCTCCCCACTAAAATCTGGCTGCTCCTTTACTGCCCTGCCCTTCTCACTGGTGCATTTAATCTACTGTCCTGCCTGTGGAATAAATTAACCTTCACTATTTATGTTCTGCTTCACCAACTGACTGTGGACAGCTTGACTTTGTCTCTGTCTGAGGATGTGACTTTGCCCAGAGAGCCTTGCTTGGGACCTCACTTGCTACCGTAGATTATGAGAGTTTTGAGCTTCAGCTTAAGACCACTACCAACATTTATTTCTCTTCTCCCAACTACACTTGTATCTCATGTTGACCAGAAAGTTTAATTCTTCCATGAATGGAATAATTCTAAACTCATACATAACTGATTTATCTGTCACCTTCACTACAAGGTAGTGTGGTTTTCAAACACATTTTCAGGTGTTTCCTCAGAAAAGCCCAGGAACTGAGTGGCCCGAGGCACACATTTTAATGACACAAAAACCTAATTGATTTAAAAATAAAATCCACTCAAGACAAAAACAAACCTAAGTGGAGAAAGGTAGGTGTCCCTTCCCCCAGCGTCCTCTACCCTACAAACTGGTCAATTTTACATCTCGTTCTTTTTAAGATCTAGCTCTTTTTTGCTCCATGGGGCAACAAAATGTTGTAGAATAAATAGAGTAAATTTCATTCGTCATTTGTTACTAAGTTGTTATTTGTTATTTGTTAGTAAGATTTGTTAGGCCAGTGGGACAACATTAAGCTAAGGACACTCTAATGAGCACGTCTTTAAAAGTTCTGTTCGAATGTTTGTTTGTTGGTAACAAAAATCAGACTTTTCTTATGTGCTTTTGCAGTGTAAGTGAACCTAGTATCAGGGGCCATGTCAGTCAGGTATAAGCTGTAAAGGTTTTTTATATTTGCCTTCAGGAAAACAATGCTTAAAATACTCTGCATTCTCCAACAGTATGTTGAAGTGCAGAAGCTGAAAACATTCTGGGCTTGTAAAGAAACTGCAGTGCCTAAAACTCTCCAGAAGATCCCAGAATGACAGGGCTCTCAACCAATAAAACGTGAGATGCCAGGAACTCATTGTCACTACTCAGCAAATAATAAGAAGCAGGTATAAGTATGACATCATTGAAACACAGCCTCATTGGCAGTTCCTCTGTGCGCTTGTTACAGTTCTATTTGTGGAAGCAGCAGCCTTATTCAAATTAACCTTTTCACGCAGAGGGGAGGAGGGAGGTGGTGAGTAATACGCTGCAGTCTTTTCCCTGAAGGTGATGTGCTCTCAAATTCGCTTTACATTGCCTTTGAGCAGGCAAAATAAAAATAAATTCAGCTGTGGCAGTGTTTCACAGGGATAATAGCTGCTGGAATTAGATCAGGTCAGTGGAAAGGAATGGAAAAGAATCCGTGGCAGAGTGAAAACAAATTTCCAAATTTTCTCCTCGCCTTTATTCCTTCCCCCGTATTATTTCTCTATGTCTCATTCCTGGTCTCAACGGCTGCAGAGACTAAACTTGGTATCAGTCCAATCAGTCATTTCAGGGGGAAATTTCTTTGAATGCGAGTACCTCTAGTCTGTGCTCTCTGGGGGTCTAGCAGCCCGGTCAGATTAACGGATGGTTTTCTGGCATTGTAGAAATACTCAGGAGTACAAGGCTGATGAGATAATTTAATCACATTTACTGTAGTCTGTGAGGAACTGTCATTCTGTATCCTGTTACTGTTATATAATATTATAGGGCCTCCAGCTACATCAATGATATGCGGGAGAGCCCAGTCTGTTTTTAACTCTTAGTACTTTGTTTTGACATGTGAGAACGCCAATGTAGGAGATGGTCCTTTGACAATACATCTATTCCTCTTCTAGTTTAGTTTCTAGGACTTCGCATAACTTTGCCTAAATATAATGCTTTAGGTCTTTGGTTCCATTTTACCTCACCTCTTACAACTTTTATTTTACTCTCCTCCGTCATCTATGAAGATCATTCTATATACACTCCACATAAAATTTTGAATCCTGCCATCAAGTGTGTTTGCTTTTGTTATTTCTTGTTTCCAATAATTATTATGTTTTCTTTTCTTCCTTTATCATGTTCTCCTTCCTACCTCAAAACCTCCTTACTTGTCCGACATAAATAAAAAAGTACAAATGACAAATCTCTACAGAAAATTGTCTTTAAACCTGTTATCTCTGCCACTCTATGGGGTTAGGCCAAAACAGCTATATTTCAGATTACAGACAAGTTGCAACATGCAAAGAGCTATCTCTCTTTGCTCCATCCTCAAGACTCCTTGTTCCACTCTTGCATGTTCTTAAAGAGGTGTTAACCTCTGAGAGCTTAGAGTTTTCCTTACTACTCCACTAAAAGTATCAATGACCATGTCACCAAATGTTAATGACAATGTCACCAGAACAACGCGACATTCCCACTCAGTTATGCCATTTCATCTCTCAGTACTTGTTTGGCATCTCTAACTTACAATTTCTTTAAACGTATCAGGGTGTTTTAGCTGTTGTTGGGTTCTGAATAAAGCTACGAGATTCAGAAAATAGTAGCTTATATGAGGATGGCTCCAACACTATGTTTTCATCACTGCTATTTCTCAAGGTGAATAAATAATGCAAGAGAAGGTTGAATGCAGAGGAGCACCAGGAAGCCTGTTGGCCAGTGGGGAGCAGGTGTTTCTTGGGAGACTGGCAGAACGGAGGCAGGAAGGATGGTTCTCTACCACCCTGGTGCCGCATGACCTGCCATGCTGCCACCCTGCTAGCTTTTGTCCAAGATTCACTGTGAGCTGTTCAGCTCTTTCCTGGGTAGCTGCCGAAATCCCACGAACTAGATGTCTGATAGAAAGCGAGGGCAGCTTTCAGCATAGCTCTCTGTATGCTGCTGAATCCCTCCAGTCTTGGCTGCCCAGCCTTCCATTTCTTGACTCTCTGCACTGTTCCCTGCCTAATCCCAGCCCTGACTCTGAAATCAGACAGTTTCCTGGCCTACCTTGGCAAAGCCACTGCATTGAGAGGAGCGCAGAGGTTGCTGATTTGACCTGGCGCACCACACGTTTTCAGCTCATTATGCCTGAATGCTGCATTGTTTCTGTGCTGAATGAAGTTTTGGAAAATGACTTTCAGATGCTAGATTCCCACTCTGGGGCCATGGTACCGGCCTTGCATCACTGCTCTGCCATTTGTAATCCCATAATAGTCATCATCTTTGTTTGGCTCCGGACAAAAATGAAAGGTTCATAAAATAGCATCTTAGATGACAAGTACTGATAGAAATTTGAAATGCTTCCGCTTAAGACCACTACCAAATAATTCAATTATTGGCCTTCCACTGTACTTACCTTTTCAGTTTGTCTGTTTGCTTCTTTTGCAGTAACTCTTAAATTCGCTGGGTTATTTTGGTCATTGCCCACAAATTACTGTGACCCTCTTTATCTGAACTCTGATCAGAAGCCGCCTAGTTGTCCCCCAGATTTTTTTCCCCCTTTCCTTCCCCCTTCAAACCAGAAAAGTAGCTGCTGAAAGCAGAGCAGTTGTCATGGCAACCCCTTGGCAGCTTCCTCAGCGAGTAACAGTGTTGATTTCCCTGGGCCGGGCAGAGGGGGTGGAGCTCTAAGGAGGTAAAGGAAGGTTACTGTGCACTTAGTTAATATGCAAAACCACTTATGCAGTGCTGGATGAGCAGTGAATAAGTGCAAACAAAGCCATGCTTGATCAGCTAACACGGACTTTGCACACAAGTTGCTCTGTCCAAGGATGTAGATGTTAGCTCAAAAAGGAATTTTGCAATTGGACAGTAAAGGACGCAAGAGGTCATACTACAAGAGGTTAAACTCTATTTTGGTAATGGTTGGTGAATATGGGAGAAATAAGCAGAAGCAGGAGTGTAATTGCTTTGCTCCTCTTTGCTTTGTTCAAAGAAAAAAAACATAGCAATCTAAATCACAGGGATGGTGTTTTCCCTGAAAATCTAACATACTGAAGTTCAAGTTTGCATCAATTAAACTCTATGTAAGATAAACCAATATGTTCAAATATAAGCAAGTATAGCATAATTTGGTTTGTGCTTGAACAAAACATACGGCTCAAGTAGCATCTTTCACCTCAGAGTTTTCAGACAAAGAAGCCGCTTAGTAACTTGGGGCTGGGATTGGGGGTGGATAGTGTTGGTCTCTCTCCCCCCCCCACCCATCCCCCCCCCTCTCTTTTTCTCTCTAACTTTGATAGATTCTTGTTTGCTTCCCGGGGCCTGGACAGGTTGGAAATCATTCCCCTGGAGGGTGCTGGGGAGACTCTGGCACATCATTGCTCCAGCAGAGGTCACCTGCATGAGCAATGAGCAGGCTGGCTGTGTGCGGTGGAGGCGGCAGCCAGCCCCTTACCTCGGGCCTGCAGCTTTGCATGCAAAAGAAGAGAGAGGCTGATGGAAAGCCTGCTGCAGTGAGCTGAGGTCTGCCCAGCAGGTGTCACTAGGGATTTAAAGCTTACCAGACCTTTGGGACAAGGGCTAGGAAACAGCCATGTAATGATTAATGAGGCTTACTTTAAAATATTTTTGAGAGGCTATATGTGAAATGATTCCAAGGAGTTCTCCTTCCAAGGGAAGTTAAAATGATAGCTACAGCTTGGCTTAAATGATTTCTAGACCATTCTCTCCAAGGCTCTACCTCTATTTCTGAGTCCCCATTCCAAAAACCAGACAGGAACATAAACCTCATAGAAGGCACACTGAATCCAACAACAGTGAGAAAATATACATACAAAGTCAAAGCGAGTGCAGAAAACGATTATTATGGAGAAGATTCTGCTTACAAAATCAGCCTCTGTGCTGTAACACCATAGATGTTGAATGTGTAAGTAATCTCAGGATTAAGATCCAAGTTCAGTTTAAAAATGCAAATTCCCCAAGAGTTCCTGTGTAAGTGAGGTCAACTTGTATTTTGTCAATGCTAAATATTTTTTAACAAACCGACAAAAAGACTATCTCTACTTAAAAAAAAAAAAATCCTGCATTGAAGGTATTATCCACTTTCTAATTTTTGCACCAAGGAATATGCATAGGATAATTTTTTTCTGAGAATTAAGTTAGGGAAAATTTGTTTCTTCTGAATACTTTTTTCCTGGTCTCTCTTTTTGTCTTGTCTGCCTGGAAGCCCAATATTTTAAAATTTTATCATGAATTTCAGTAACTTCCCTAGCTTAGATTTCATCATAATTTCTCCTCCATTCATCCTTTGTTATTTGAGTAATGACATCCTACCTTGTTTTGATTTTATAGTTTTAACATAATCATACTTTCAATTCTACATACAAGGGGGAACCCCCAAAAAAGGAATTTATTTATAAAAATTGTGTATTTATTCTTACATGCTGAATCTTCAGTCACCTTCAGAGTACTTTCTGTTTGATGCAATTCACCTATTAAGATGCTTTTTCCACTGCTCAAAACAGTTTTTGAACTTGCCAGTTTTGATGCCTATTAGTGCTTCTGCTGTTTTTTGTTTCACCTCTTCCACAATGGCAAAACATCCTTTTGAGGACTTTTCTCATCTGGGGAAACAAGAAAAAGTCACTAGGGGCGAGATGGTGTGAATGCAGAGGGTGGGGCACTGGGGTCAAGCCATTTTTAGTCAGAAACTGCTGAATGCTCAGCACAGTATGGGCAGGTACGTTGCTATGGTGGAAGAATCAGTCGCCTGTTTGTCAAAAGTCAGAACATCTCTTCCGCAAATCATGATGCAACCTTCTCAAAACTTCCAGGTGAAAACTTTGGTTAACCATTTGATCCGGAGGAACAAATTCGGAGGGTACTACAAAGGGCCCGCCCTTCAAAAGATAGTTCCGGGGTTTTGGGGGGTCCCTTCCACCTTGTATTGCCTCATGTTCAGTTTGGTATAGTAGACCCACTTAGAAGGAAGAGAAGAAAGGAAAGGAGGAAGAAAAGAGGTAGCATGACCCTGTTACGAACACTCAGCCTCTTATGATGAATTCACTCATCATGCTTATCTCCAATTATCCTTTGGAAGATAGAAAAGGGAGCTAGAGTAGTGACTGGGAGTTGGTGAGGCCTAATTTTGTATGCTCTTGAAAGGCTTTCTTGTGCCTAAAAACACAACTTAAACACTTTGGACAGTGAAGTGGCAAGGGACCCACAAGGTAGAAGAGGAGAAGCTGGGAACAGGGGTGTGAACACAGGAAAGAAGTACATTGGCTTAAGGACTTGGCTCAGAATTATTAGGGGATTGCTTGTAGCTCTTTTACAGTACAGATGCAGCTTTACCTTGCAATCTCAATAAAGTTTCTGTTAAATAGGTTTAATTTTTCCCATTTCACAGATGAGAGAAACTGAGCCTCAGGGACATTGTCATGTTATCACTTGCCACTATGTAACAGAACCCAGAACTGGAAACCAGGCCCTCTGCTCACATTTCTGCTACTGATGGTAACTACAGCCTGAGAAAAGTGAAAAAAAAAAAAAGAAAAAAAAACCACAGTGAACATAAGGAAATTGTACAATAATCTTTCATTTTCTGTTCTTTCTCTTGGGGGTGTCCTAGAGACACAATACCACCAAGGATACTCCCACAAATGAAAATGCCAGTCTGCAGTTATACAATTGTGGCAGAATTTCATTAAAAGCTTGCTCGGTCATTATATTTATTTCTGTTTTATGAGACAAAGAGTAAATGACTTTAGTAGTATTGATGTCTACAGGTCTATTTTCTAACCACAACTCTAGTCATTTCTCTAATCACTTAACTGATGCTGTTTTAACGAGAGCAATTGTTATTATGCATTATTAATAAAAGACCACCATTACTATTAATATCACTTACGAAAGATTCTATAAAGAGCTTTGAGACTGCAGATGCAATTAACAAGAAGCCAAATTCTTCATTTTGTAAAAAAAAAAAAAAAAATCAGGTAGGGCTAGCTACATGCATTTGATCTTATTAAAGCGTTAGAGGGGTCATAAGTGGATTTCACATGCCCACAAGAAAAATCATTTGTCCCATGAAGATTGATGTATGCAGTTACTTGTTCTCCTCCATACAGAGAGAAATTTAATGAATTTAGAGAAACTTTCATAAACCTCTGATCTCAAGGCCACGACAGTGGAAATTACTAGCTCACAGTTCAAGGTGCTCATGCTTACCCAAAAGGCCATATTTATAATGGGTCGAAAGAAACATATTCACACTTTCAAATGGGATATAAGATGTTACATAAGTGAGAATGTTGTCATTATTCTACAACATAGTGTAAATATACTATGAAGCCCATCGTCTCATAGACTCTGTCATGTATTTGAAAACTGAGAACATGGGCAGAATCCCCTGTCATGTGTCCTTCCTTCAGTGATATTCCTTGAAAAGATCTCTCCTCACCTCCAAAACTACCATGACCCAAGCTTAGAGCCATTGGATCCCTCTGTCTCTTTGTCAGGAAGGAATGAATTAGAAGCAAACTAGGCACAGCCAGAAAGAGCACCTCCTTGGTTTCTGATTCCACTACTCTATAAAAGATAAACACTAGACTGGAGTCTCCTTGCCTTTAAGGTAAGGATGAAGTTCTGTACTCTAACAAATGGATCACTTTAGCAAAGGGGACCAATTTACTCACTATCCTGAGTCCTGTGCTCTACAAAAATCATCACACTGTTTTACATTTGTTCTTATTCCACAGGCCTGGAGGTTACATTTTGAATAACACTCTAACATTCCCTACCAAGACTTTATTTTTTGGTATGTTTTAAGGATTTGCCAACCCCTGATTTTTCACCTGGCATTCAGCCTCATTCTAGAAGTAGAAGGCTTAGGTGATCTGGATAAGCTGAGGACATTAAAGGTGAGTGCATCCACTATAAGATCACAGGCATTCCTGGAAATTTTCAAGGGTACCAAGACACTTTACATACTTATGGCTGATACTTCTGCCAAAAGTCTCAGGCTCAGTGAAATAGTAATAACCATGTCTTTTTTTCTAGAAATATACAAGTATTAGTCCTTTTAAGGTCTATTATTTAATCTCACATGGGTCAAATGAGTACCACTATGTGCATTTTAATAGATGTGAAAACAGAGACACAGGGGTTGAAAAATACTGAAAGTCACAGAGTAAGAAACAGAAAAATTCAAAATACTTCCAGCCTAATGTTTAGCCTGCCTATTAATATTATTAATTAGGAAAAAGTCTAAAAGGAGTGTCTCTATGGCAATATAGTATGAATCTTTAGTTTACACCTTATCTAGATGAGTGGATTTTTCTATTGTATTAATGTAAAACTCACGTTGTTCCATTGAATTTATTCACATTTTTACTTGTTTTTCTCTTTTCCAAATTATGACTCAATGTATAATATCAATGAGATTTTCACAGAATCTTTGAATTTTGCCAATAATGTCTTCCTAGTAGTTTTAACAGTTGAAGGAAAGCATCTTATTTACATTAGAACGTAAATGAAGTGACCACTGAAAATATATAAGTATTAAAATGGTATAATTTTAATATATAATTGAAATATGTAAGTATTAAAACAATATTAAACATTTTCAAGTCAGTGACTAGAAGAAAAACAGTTCAGTCTTGAATTTTTGAAAGATATTTTCTAACTGGCTTAGAGGGCTTGTTCAGAAAGGGTTTTTTCAGTACAGGCTTCAGTCTTTATTTCTTCTAGTTTCTTCATTTGGGTAGGTTGTGAACTAATGTGCATAATATTTGTTTTAAGGTAGATAAATATTGTGAATTTTAAGTCTCTTTTGGCTAATTTTAACTAATATTCCTGCTAAGTAGTTACAATATGTCATCAAGAATTGAGACACACTTGTGTGTCACTACAATAAAATCTATCAACGTATTAAAAATCAAAATATGAGTGTAGAGAAAATAAACCACAAAGATTTTAGAATTATAAAATACCTCATGAATCAAATAGTCAAAACATGCCCAGGGGAGAAACTGAGACCCAGAGAAGTTAAGTGCCTTGCCCAGAGTTACACAGCACTTGGTAACAGAGCTGAAACCTTAATGGAGGTCCCCAACCTCTGAGACCCAGTCCTATTTCATTACCCTTTCTATTCACTTTTGGTTCTTTGGTTCATTTCTATTCTTTGGCTTGCTCTTTCTTCTTCCCGAAGTTATTATTCCCATATTTCCTTTTCTGTACATGCAGTTGTACAGTCACTCATAGATTTGAATTTCCATCACACCGCCTCTCAGGAGGGGCACCTCCATCATACCAAGTCCAGGCTAGTGTGCAAAGATCAAAACATCATCACCCTGTAGCCCTAGGGAACCTCAGGCCATTAACATGCTTCACCCCCTGCGTTCCACCATGCGGGGGGAATCCACAGAAAACACTGACAATATTGTGTGGTATTCACATGGAGGGAGTACACAGGTCCAACTGCCAAGATTCATAAACCACATATGCAGCAGAGAAGAGCACTGGATTTAAAAGTCTTGCAACCAAGGCATCATTTAATCACATATTACCTGCTTAAGTGTGCAGAATCTTAAGGACGAATTTTCTACTAAGCTGTAAGCTCTGAAGACGAATATTAAATTAGGATTTGGGAAGGAGAGTATGCTCCCCTTCATAGAAAAGCACTTTTAGTTTAACATTTAATTATGAAGCGGCCCCACAGAGGAACATGGAGCTTGGAGCTTGTTGCCACTAGAAACTGAGTCATATATGCTAGGGCTATGGTTAAATTGCAAATCCCACTCCCACCTTCCCCCAATCTCCTCTAGTAATTGACTGGCCCTACTGTGGTTGATTGAGCTGAACTTTGAGACAATTCCTGGTGTTCTGGGGCTGAGCTGTGCTCCCCAAGGTGCAGGAAAGGAAAGGACTTTATTTGTGAATGCAGAAGGGAGCCCACCTGACAGGAATTTCCAGAAATCTCTCAGCAATATTTAGTAGGAACAATTTTACATCTGCCTGAAGAAAATGTCGACAAAGTTTCCATTTATTTCAAACTGTTGTGAGAGATATTGAATTATTGTGCAGGAAAAATATTTTCTGTACCCACCAAGAAGATTGCAACAATCTTCCCAAATGGAATCAAAAAATGATTTATGTGAACCACTGAATTTGTACATATTTTGACACTATTCATTTTATAGCCTTATGCCATTACCTCGACAGAAGAAAATACTTGTCTGTTTCTAAACTTAGATTCTAGCTAATTTTTAAAATTTATTCATAGTGCTGATAAAGCTAAAAGTAATTTAATGTATTTTATAATACATTAATATATAATAATATATTGTATAATATATACAATAAAGACTTACTTTATTTCTATTTATCTGAGACAACAACTGAGTTTCTTTGATTAACAACTATCAGTAATATCTAGTTTTTTATTTTTTATTTGAAAGATGTGGGGTACAATTCAGGGTTAGGTACACAAATGTTCATTATGCAGTTACCCTTGCTAATGAAGTGTGCCCCTCCCTCCCTTGGCAGTTTCCCGCAACTACCAATCCCCCCCCACCACCTCCCAGCCCCCGGGCAGTTTCCCACTCAAGCCAATCCCTTTCTTAATAAATATCTAATGCCTTTCATCTCCACTTGTCATGCCAAAATACTTGAACATTCTATGAGTCTCAATTCTTATCTTCTCAAGGTTTTGAGGGAAAGAGGAACAGGAATACCCTTTCACCTTTTTCTCTGATGACAGTCACTGCAAAACTACTTCATCATACCAGCATGAGGGACAAATACTTTCCCAAGCAAGTGCAATTTCTGCTAGAACAACTCACGAAATGTGATAAGAATTCGTGTGCAGATGTCTCAAGATGATACTTTTTAAAAACTAGAGAATAGAGAATTGCCTGAGTCCAGGGGTTCGAGACCAACCTGGAAAACTTGTGAGACCTCATCTCTACAATAAATTTAAAAATTAGCCAGGCATGGTGGCACTTACCTGTAGTTCCAGTTACTTGGAAGGCTGAGGTAGAAGGATCGCCTGAGCCCAGCAGGTCGAGGCTGCGGTGGCCATGAATGTGCCACTGCACTCCAGCCTGGGCGCCAGAGCGAGACTCCGACTCAAAAAAAAATTCTTAAAAGAGGAAAAGTTTTTTTAAAAGTGGGCAGAAAAATAAAATACAATGAGAAACAGACATATGAGGGAGGACCCCTCCCTAAAAAAACATCTTTTTGGAAGGCAGGCTCCTTGAAGTACAGGCCATAGGTGAGTGTTCTAGCAATCCATTGGCATCAGTGTACCAGCCAGTAGAGCAGTTTTTGATTTAAAAAAACAGCATGACCCACATGCCTCACTCTCCCTAGTCACCCAATCTCACCCCACGTGACTTTCTTCTGTTTTTCCAGATGAAAAAAGTCCTCAAAGAGAAACATTTTGCTGAGGTGGAAGAAGTAAAACAAAAAAACAGCAGAAGCACTAAGAGGCAACAAAATTGATAAGTTCAAAAACTGATTTTCCACAGTGGAAAAAGTATCTCCATAGGTGTATTGCATCAAACAGAGAGTACTTTGAAGGTGACTTCAGTTTAAACATGTAAGAATAAATACACAATTTTTTATAAATAAATTCTGGGGTTTTTTTGGGGGGGTCCCACCCTGTATAAGATCATGGGAGGTAGAAATGTAGGAGAAGCATAATGACCAATTAGTCATGGGTTACAAATGACTTTCTCTCCCTGTAAAATAGTTATGGGAGAAAGTACCAGATATGGCAAAAGTAGTGGCCACCTGGTCATGGCTTCAGAGAAAGTTAATATTTTCTTGAATTTATTTTCCCCTTTTTCTCAGTTTTATGGCACAGTATTTGCCGCCCCTCCTCCCCCAAAATGTGTGTGGTTTCTACCTACAGCTGGATTTGCTTTCAAAAATTATTTAGAGAAAATAGTAGATAAGAGTATACACGAAACAGTATTTCCTATGAATCTCACGGGGGCTACAAATCGAAGGCTCTTTCACTGTCAGGTCTGGTCTCATCCATTAGGGCACTTGCTACCAACAACTTGCAGAAAACTAGGGAGAATGTGGTCAGAGACCTATTCTGATTCCAAGATGTATTTCCCCACTTTCATTAGCCTCCCTGTCTATACCAAAGCTGAACAGTTTTCACTACCATAGGATACAATCTGTGTACAGACTTGTGAATTTCCATTTACATTTCTTAAAGGTAAATCAAGTAATAATACAAGCTCACTTCCCTGACCACACCTTTCATCAACAATCTAAGTAACAGGAGTTTGGCCTATTTCCAAGGGTTTCAGGGACTTTAGTATTGGAAGTAACAGGGACAAAACTGGTCAAGAGACTCTACTCAAAAAGCTCATTAGACCATATCAGGTTGTAGTCATGGCTTTGGAAACTTGAACAAGTTTTCTTAAGTTCTCTAAGCACCTGTGTCCTTATCTATAAAGGAAATCTGACAGTGATTTGCAGCATTGTTTTGAGAATTAGTAGTCATTTATTATACATAGGAATCTAATAAATGATAACAATTATTAATAAGTTCACCAACCACCTGGGATAAGTTTTTTTTTTGTTTTTTTTTAGTTAGAGTCTCACTCTGTCGCCCAGACTGGAGTGCAATGGCCGCTCCCGGCCACCGCAGCCTCGACCTGCTGGGCTCCGGCGATCCTTCTGCCTCAGCCTTCCAAGTAGCTGGAACTACAGGCGTGCGCTACCACCCGGCTAATTTTTTGATTTATTGTAGAGACGAGGTCTCACCAAGTTGCCCAGGTGGGTCTTG
>CAUYQG010081116.1:0-14028 GCA_963574415.1 Tarsius wallacei | reverse complement strand
CTCACTCCGTCGCCCAGACTGGAGTGCAGTGGCCGCTCCCGGCCACCGCAGCCTCGACCTGCTGGGCTCCGGCGATCCTTCCGCCTCAGCCTTCCAAGTAGCTGGAACTACAGGCGCGCGCTACCACGCCCGGCTCATTTTTTGATTTACTGTAGAGATGAGGTCTCGCCAAGTTGCCCAGGCGGGTCGCGAACCCGCGGGCTCAGGCAATCCACTGACCTCAGCCTCCCCAGGCGAGGGATTAGAGGCTGAGCCACCGAGCCCTGCTCGGCATATTTCGTTTCAAATGTGCAAGTACGTGAGGCTCTTCAACTGGTGGACCACGTGGATAGGCATGGCGAACCTAAGCAGGCTGAAATGTTATTTGAGGTGCGCAGTTACACCACAGTTTGTAGCAGATGCCAGTAGGAGAGCGGCGCCCTCTGGTGCACATTTTGACAACTGGCGTTTGGTGAGTTGGACCAGTAGTGAGGGCTGTTCCTCTAGTGCCATCATGAGCTGCATTGATGTTAGAATGTAAACTTCACCAAGTCAGGGACCATGTAGGCCTCCAGTTAATACCGGCCAAATGAATAATGTCCAGAACTACGAGCTTTGCGGAGTGCCCTAAAAAAGTGAGTTGGGGTTGGGTGTGCTGTCTCCCGGCTCCAATCCCAGCAATTTGGGAGGCCGAGACGGATCATTTGAGCCCACAAGTTTGAGATCATTTTGGGCAGCACAGTGATACCCCGTCTTTACAAAAAATACCTTTAAAAAAATTAGCTCGGTGTGGTGGTGCGCACCTGTAGTCCCAGCAACTTTGGAGGCTGAGGTGGGAGGATGGCTTGAGCCCAGGAGTTCGAGGCTGCTCCAGCCTGGGTGATGAAGCAAAATTCTGTATATGAAAAAAAAAATAGTGAGTCAGAAAAGTAAAGTCGTAAAAACAAATTGTCCAGTTAGAGAGGAAATGAAGGTTGACAGTTGATACAAGGAAGACAAGAAAATGAAAGGCAATGCCATTAGAAATGTGTTTCTTTTCTAATTAGGAAATAAGAAGGAACATAGGGTAACATTCCAAAGAGAGTTAGACAGCCAAAAGTCAGCAGTGAAAAGCCAGGCTGTGCGGTCATGTGATGTCTCAGCAAATCACAGGAGGAGATCGTACAGAAAGGCAGCCGGAAAAGCCAACAACCTGCTAAAAAAGTTGTGGGCTGCTTCATCTGTAAGGAAACGTTTAAAACATAGATGTTTATTGGGAAAGTTTGAACAATTAGATATTTGACATGACAGAATTATTAATTTTTCTTAGTTATAATTCTGTGGTGCTTATGTTCAGACAAGGATTCTTACCCTTCAGAGATATGTACTGAATGAAATGCTGTCTGGGATTTGCCCCAAAATAATCTGGGGCTAGAGGTGAAACAACTGCTATGTGCTGATCATTTCGAAAGTGAATGACAGGTAACGGGGGGTTCATTACACTATTTGCTCTACTGTTGACATGTGTCAGACACTTTCCATGATACGTTAACGTATGTTTGAATGTGAGCCCTTTTTCCTTTTAAGAATTCCTCCCCAATACTCCTAAAAAAGCTACTGTATTGTAGAGAGGAGAGGAAATGTTTTTGGCTGATTGGAAGTTTTGGTTTGGGGCCATTTTCTTTGACCCAAGAGATCATGATAGTTGAGGAGGGGAAGGGGCTAGGAGGAACCCTCGCTTCATTTATAAATGGGGTCATTTCAGAATAGTTCCTTCACATATTTTTTTCACATTCTGTGGGTTGTCTCCCTGCTCTCTTGATGGTTTTTTTTTCTTGCTGTGCAGAAGCTTTTCAGTTTGATGAGGCCCCACTTGTCTATCTTATCTTTTATGGCATGCGCTTTTGGGGTTATAATCAAGAATTGGTTGCCTACTGCCATGTACATAATAGTCCATCATACTCAGTGATCTCTCACAGAAACAAAGAACTGAATACCCCATGATCTCACTCATAAGTGGGTCCTGAGCATTTATCATAACACTACAAGAGAGCGATCAGCAGTAGCAGGACACTGCCAGGGGAGGGGGGAGGCAGGTAGCACCACTAAGAGTACCTGATCCTAAACCAGGGGAAGTGAGGACCAGTTGGAGGTCCAAACTTCACCTGCACGTAGATGACTTCTGTGCCTAATCCTGCCTTGTATTCCACATCTTTAAAATAATATAAAGAAGAAGAAAAAATAGTCCCTTCAAGACTGGGAAAAGCAAATTAGATACTTGATCCAAACAATTTTTGTGGTTAAATTGATTGGAGGGTGAAACCACTTTTTTTTTCTTATTTTCTTTACTGTCCCAGTCAAGGGAGAATCGAGATTTCTATATTCACTAGAAAATATGAAGAGTTTCCCAACTGCTCTTGAATAAATAAAATTGCATCAAAGACCCCTTTGCCATCCACCGGATAGTGGAGTATGAATCAGCTTTTTGAAAAAACAGACTTTGTTTCGTAAAGAGGTTGTAGGTTCAGAGCAACACTGAGCAGAAAGTACAGAGATTTCTCATATGCCCTCTGGCCCCGCACAGGCATCCCCTTTCCCGCTGTCAGAGTGGCGCATTTGTTGCAATCAATGAACCTTCACGGATACATCGTTATTACCTGGAGTCCCTAGTTTACATTAGGGTTCACTCTTGGCATTGTACATTCTATGGGTTCAGACAAATGTCTAATGTCATATATCCACCATACAGGGTAGTGTCACTGTCCCAAAAACCCTCCTTGCTCCATCTGTTCAACTCCCTTCTCTTCCCACCCCTGGCAACCACTGATCTTTTTATTGTTTCCATAGATTGGTCTTTTCTAGAATGTTCTGTAGTTGGAATGATACTGTAGCTTTTTCAGATTGGCGTCTTTCACGTACTAGTCAGTCATGTCTTTTTATGTCTTGACATGGGCCGGCTTCTAATTCTTTAGAAGGACAGTTTCAAATGGGAATGCTCTGATGGTTTTTGTTGTTTTGAACGAAATGTTTTTAAAGAGAAAAATAATATAAAGAATTTTTGAGGCTGGGCAAGGTGACTCATGCCTGAAATCCTAGCACTTTGGGAGGCCGAGGTAGGAGGATCACTTGAACTTAGGAGTTCAAGACTGCCTGCACAACATAGTGAGACCTCAACTCTACAAAAAAATTAAAAAACTAGCCAGGCATCGTGGTGCGTTTTTGTAGTCCCGGCTACTTGGGAGACTAGAGGGAGGATTGCTTGAGCCCAGGAATTTGAAGCTGCGAAGAGCCGTGTTGGTGCCACTGCACTCTAGCCTGGGTGCCGGACTGAGACCCCCGACTCCAAAAAAAAAATCTTTTGAGAATTCCAACTCTTTAAAGTGGTTGTTTTCTTTACCTCACCCTTAGGTGGGATGGTGTAGCTGTTCTGGATTATTAAGTTGGCGGTGCAGGTGTGGGATACCCAACCCATGCCAGGATTTTTGGGGTTGATGCCCAGCTATAACAGAGTCCTCCAAATTAAGGCTAAATGACTGATCTTTTGAGTTATGGAAAGTTGTTTCTGTGTTTGTCTGAATTGAGAAAAATTCTGGGGAACACTAGAAATGACTAGAGATTGCGTCCAGAAATGCAGCCTTAATGTCAGTGTCTAGTCTTGGAATGCTTTGGATCTTCTGTCTGGAAAAGAGTCAGAGAGGGGTCAAGACGAAACAAGATTGGCCATGTGTTGGCAACTTTGAAGTTGGGTGAGAGCTAACTGGAGGTTCCTTGTACTATTCTTTCTTTCTTTTGAGGAATTGTGATGAAATACACATGACACAAAATTTATCATCTGCTATGATCTGAATGTTTGTGTCCCCTCCAAAATTCATGCTGAAACTTCATCCTCAATGCAACAGTATTAAGAGCTGGGACCTTTAGTTTCTCCCCATGAATGGGATTAGCAACCTTGTGGAAGAGGGGGAGGGAGTTAGTGAGGCTCCTCTTTGGCCTTCCATCTTTTCCATCAAATAAGGATGCAACAAGAAGGTGCCATCTTGGAAGAAGAGATGACCCTGGCATCCAGCGTAGTGGAGGCTGAGCCCTTTGAACGCTGCTTCTGCTGAGTTGCTTTTTCTGCCCTGGTGAATTTCCTCTTGGATTCTCAGACTCTCTCCTTTTGGTGAGTTCTTTTGACTCTATTTGAGATCTGTTTTGGTTATAAGGCTGCCTTAAATAAAGAACCTTGCATTCTTCTTGGGACTATATGTCTTTTTTGGCAAGCCCTTTCCGGTAAGAGGCAAATGTCCTTCTGGTTTGAGTACTCTGGTTTCGGCAGAATTTGTGCTGCGTCTTTGAAGACCTCATATCTTTTCTGGTGAATTCACTTTTGGTTCTTTCTGTGCACCTGCTTTAAATTTTTTTTCTGTTTGGTCAGCATGCCTGGCTTAAACTTTTTGTGAGAACTTGTTTTGATTTCATTTTGATTTGGTTGTGTGAGTCAGTAAATGATTTCACTCTTTCACAAACCATTGAGGAATCCCCAGTTGATCCACAAGTGCTCATTTACACGCGTTATCTCATTCACTCCTCCCAACACATGCCTCTGAAAAGTGTTCTTTCTGCCTTTTCGATTTTATACGAGGAAACTGAAGCTCAGAGAGGTCATGTGGGTAGCCCAGGGACACATGACTCCAAATAGCAAAGTCAGGATTCAAACCTGGTCTGATTTTTCTGCCCACTAAGCCACCGTGAAATACATCAGTAAAAATGGAAGCAGGTCTCATGATCTTTCCCTTAGAAAGGGGGACACAGGCTTGGACAGGCAAAGAAAAACCTGCAGGGTCCCAGGTGGTAACGGCAAACCTCCGCCTGTAGGCTGGGCTGTCTCAGAGGTGAGCCCTTTTGTTTCCAACCCAGGGTGTTACCTCCCCTGCCTCTCTCTCCAGAGCATTCCCTAGGTCTTGGTGCCTCTCTGCCCTTCCTGTGCAAGTCCGCTCTGCCCTTCACCGGGCAAATTCTTCCACTGGGATGCCACACTTGAGGCAGGAAGGCCTCTCACCCTGCAGCGTTGCCTGCGTCAGTGCCCAGCATGGGCTCCCGGCTCTCACCATCTGGCTCTCACCATCTGGCTCTCTCTCTGGAGCTCGGATTCTCCACCTGCATACTCTTGGTACTCTTGGGGCTGACCCCACTTCTTCCACTCACCAAAACAGATGTGTCCTGTGTCCCATGCCCAAGCTCCCTGCCAGGGCTAATGAGAGCCCGTTTAGGCCTAGCAGTGGCAGGGGCACCCAGCTCACACGAGGACTCCAACGAGGTCTTTAATGCCTTAAATCAGAGGTCTGAGGAGAGTGCTGAGGATCAGGGAACAAGAAGAGAAACTTCAGTGGGGGGAGGCCTTGCCTCAGGTGCCTCAGAATTGGGTTGCCTGGGGGTCCTGCTGGGTGAAGCTGGGCAGAGGGCACCCTTCGACCACCCCCACCTCTACAGCCATGCTGGCCAAGAGACACAAGATAAACAGGGGTCCGTCACTCACTTGGGGTTAGAAGACCTGGGATTCAATCCTGGCTTGTTCCTTCATGATCTTGGGGAAGTCACTTTCTTCCTCTGAGTTTCAGTTTCTTCATTGAAGAATGGGGAGGTTGGATGGGAAGTCACTTCTTTCAAAGTATTTTTTTTTTTTGAGTTGGAGTCTCACTCTTGTTGACTAGGCTGGAGTGCAGTGGCATGTTCACGGCCACCGCAGCCTCGATCTGCTGAGCTTAGGTGATCCTTCCACCTTGGCCTTCCAGATAGCTGGATCTACAGACATACGCCACCACGCCTGGCTAATTTTTTTGTGATTTACTTTAGAGACGAGGTCTCACCAAGCTGCCCAGGTTGGTCTCGAACCCCTGGGCTCAGGCAGTCCTCTCACCTCGGCTTCCCAAAGTGCTGGGATGACAGGCTGAGCCACTGCGCCTGGCCCCAAAGTATTTTTTAAATAAAAAGTGCTTTTTCAAAATCTCACTGGGAAGACCAGTAGATAAACCCAGGAGTACTATGGGGACAGCCCCTCTCCCCACCAGCAGCCATCTCTACTGGGCCCCCTGCCCTTAGATGTCTCCAAGAAGTCTGCAGAACACATTTTAAAACCACTGGTCTAGACCTGCAGTGGGGTTTCACCTTCCAGAATTCTCTAAGCAATCTGCTGGTACCCCTGCCCACGTGCTGCACATGCACTGCCCTCAGCTGTGTGCACACATAGAGACTTCCAGATCCACGATTCAGAGGCCATGCACCGGGCGAGGTGCCCACCTGCACTCGCCGTCTGTCTTTACTCGTGCACCCCTTGGCCGCCTTCTTCCTGTCTTCTTTCTTCTGCTCTCTGCACTTCCACCTCCTGTGGAGTAGACTAGATGTCCCCAGTTGCCTTAGGGAGCAGCCACAGAGGGGAAAGCAAAGTGCATTCTAACCGAGGCAGAAACCACTGGGCAGGCAGGTGCTCAGAGCGGGGGCACTGGGGCTTTGGAGTCCCATCCGAAGGTTTCACCCCAACCCTGGTTCTCTCAGACACATCTCTGGATCTCTTCCTGAGCAGCCTGGAAAGGAACCCAGATCTATTTTCTGCTCATTCCTCTGCTCCACAAGGAGAGGAAAAACGCTGCATCTCCCAGCAGCCTTGTGGGTCCACAGCCCAGGCTACCAGATGGTTCCCTTCCCCAGTACAGCCAGGCTTGACCTTTTCAGGAAATCCTGAAGATAGGAAGGATCTCCCAAAAGTGATGTGAAATAGATGGACCCATCCTCTGAGCCCAAATAAAGCAGCTGCTGGGAGGCGAGGGGGGGGGGGCGGGGCGGGTGCCTGATGAATGTGAGGCTGGTGCTCGATGCAGCCAGAGAAGGCAGCATTCTCACTGGGCTGCTCTCCAAAATGAAGGCACTTGCCATCTGTAGGTTGTCCTCAGGAGCCACAGGAAAGCCTCTAGTGGCTCAAGTGAAGGTTTGGGGACCTTAACACCCTCACCTCCGTCTTAGTTATTGAACTTCGTAAGCATCTCTTTACAGGTTCATTGTAATAATTGTAGGCAAGAATTATAGAGTTATACTCATTTTACTGAGGAGGAAACTGAGGCTCATAAAGCCTACTTGCAAACACCTAGCTGGTCCTCTTATCTCTAATCTTGTTCTTTTTCCACGATGCACAACTGACCCGGCCTCTTTTCCTCTTAAAACATTTTGGTGGCTCCAAAATGATAAAAGGTCACGAGCCTGGCTCCCCAGGCTGGCCTCACCCGTCTCTTGTCTCTCCAGTCTCATTTCCTTTCCTTCTTCAAGAAGTTTCCAGGCATGCTGCTGTTGCAGGTCTCTGCATGTGCTGCTCTCTGCCTGGGGACCCATCTTGGCTTGTCTTCTCTTGAATGTTGTCTTCAGAGCCCAACTCAAGGCTTTGTCATCTGAGGAGCCTCTTCCTGGTGCTCTTCTCAGGGCTGTGGTCAACCATACTGCCTATCCACTGCCGGGGACGAGCCTGTGCTCCGTTAGTGCAGAGTCTCGGCTCAGTAGTGTTTAGTCACGGGACTGTCTATTCTACCAGGCAATGTGCTTCTTGAGTGTAGGGATGATGCTTTGTCTTTGAGGCCCAGCTGCTAGCTCGGTGTCTGAGAAATTATAGGCACTCCGTAAGTGTTTGTGGAAGTGTTTGCATGAGCTGCATTGAAGGTGGCTGAGCAATCGTGAGTGACAATGAGCTTCAAGGCGTGACATGAGATTGGGGGACTGTCTAGACATAGAACACATACAAATGTAGAACCTAAAATAAAGGATATACATGGAAATCAAGCATACAAAAAGCCTATAATTTAATAAGGAAACTACAAACAGTGTTTCTGCAGTGTTTTGAGTTATGGGAGTAGGGCAGAAAATTTCATTTATTTTATTTTTTGAGTCAAGTTCTTACTCTGTTGCCCAGGCCAGAGTTTGGTGGCACAATCACAGCTCACTGCAGCCTCAAACTTCTGGGTTCAAGCGATCTTCCCATCTTAACCTCCAAAGTAGCTGGGACTACAGGTGCATGCCACCACACCCAGCTAATTTTTTGACTTTTTGTAGAGATGAGGTCTCCCTGTGTTGCCCAGGCTTGTCTCAAACTCCTGGGCTCAAGCAATCCCCTCCCGCCTTAGCCTCCCAAAGTGCTGGGATTGCAGATGCCAGCTATTGCACCTGGCCAGGAAATTCCATTGAGCTATAGCTCCTTTGGAGAATGTGACCATTTCCAAAAGAAGAATGAATGGTGCCATAGGTTGAATTGTGTCCTCCAAAGAAAGATTTGTTGAAGTCCTAATCACTAGTACCTTAGAATATAACCTTATTTGGAAATAGGGTCTTTGCAGATATAGTCAGATTGAGTCATATTGGATTAAGGTAGACCTTAATCCAACATGATTTGTGTCCTTATAAGAAGAGAAAAAATTGGACCCAGCCCCAGACATGCGCAAAGGGAAGATGATGTGAAGAGACACAGGGAGAAGGCCATGTGAACATAAAGACAGAGATTGAGGTAATGCATCTACAAGCCAAGAAATATCAGAGATTACTGACCATAACCAGAAGCCAGGAAGAGCCCAGGAAGGATTCCTCTACTGATTTCAGAGGGCACATGGCCCTGCTGACTCCTTGATTTTGGACTTCTAGCCTCCAGAACATGTCAGTAAATTTCTGTGTCTTTAAGCCATCCAGTTTGTGGTGATTTGTTATGGCAGCTCTAGGAAACAAATACAAATGGGATGAAGGTAAGGGAGGAACAGTTGCCTATCTGTAGGCTACTTAGTTCAGAACCTCATGTGAGTGGGGCTGCCTTAAGTCCTCCACCCAGTGAACAAGCATCTGTGCCATTGGTTGCAAATCTAGGAGCAGCACTAGCATTTCAGGGAGAACGGCTAACGTCAGGCAGACGAAGCTGGGAGGAGGCCTCCTAAATGGGTAAGGACGATATTTGTGGGAGCAGTTCTGGGGATCCTCCCTGCACAGCCTGAACCTTTGCAGTGAGGAGGAGCATTTGCAGGGAGAAGGCGGGTGGAGTTGGGGAGGGCTGAGGTCTGGAGCATTTTGTTCACTGAAGTGTGTCATCATCAAGGATGCTGATGTAGTCACAGAATAAGTGGGTGATCGGTCTGTGCCCCAGAATGTCTCTGTTTGATCTGTATCTTCTTCTTGGGAGTGATAGAGAATGCTCTCTGGGTTTGAGTTCCCTGAACTTATGACCCCGGTGGCAATGAGCCCTGATTCTTGCCCTGGGCGCCACTGGATAGACTGTGGGCATTTGTAGGAACTTGAAGGTGTTTGAGGGAAGTTTAACATGTGGTCGAATGTAATGGGAAATATCCAAGGAGATGGGAAGGAAGAAAGAACACATGTGCTTCATGGGGCAGTTGGACCATGACAGAAGGATGGGAGGATAGTCCCCTGGAGAATGGCCTGGACACCATCTGGACCTAGTGGGCCCCAGCCCCAGGCTGGTCCCAGGTCCTTGGCATCCAGGCTGATGGCAGCCCTAGGGTCATCCTCAGCCTCTTATGACTTCTGCCTTTCTCTGATTTCTCTAGAAGTTATGTTCAAAAGAAAACACCCAGGATGGTTAAATGATAACAACAACAAAAGCACCTGCACCCCAGGTAGATGTGAGGGCTGTTGTGGAGAAAGGGTATGCCCCCAAGGAGCCCCGACTGGCTGAGAAGGGGCTGGAATTTCCTGAATGGGTTGGGCGAGGGACTATAGAATTCAAAATCAGAGAGGAGTCTGCTTTCTGGGATCTTGGGGCAGGAACTTGAGACTCCAGAGTGATCCCAGTTAAACTCTGAGTAGAGGGGAAAGCCTGAGACATTAAGCTAAGAACAGGCCTTTGTCTCCAAGGCTGGGGACAAGAGCTTTGCCTCCCTGGCCAGAGGTGACGAGAGACTCTTCAGGGTCTCATGAACCTATGGTTCTGGTGGCCTCCTCTCTCAGGCCTCTTCCTTCAGGTCCTCAGTCCCACCCTGTGGGGCTCAATTCCACATGTGAAGTCCATCTCGACTCTGCCCTTCTGTCTCCCCATCCAAAGTGCACTGGCCATTTGTTCTCTGAGGACTGCTTCCGGCGGGCTCCTACCTGGAAAGTGAGGCGATAACACCCACGACCCCATCGAGAACCCTGGTCCAGCACTTTCTCTGAGCCAGGCAACGGGTTTGTGCTTTACAGGTGTTGGGTCCTCCGGTCCCCCCACAACTCAATGGGCTAGAAGTTGCATCTCCACTAAATAGATAACAAAACTGAGTTGCAGGATGGGTTAGGCACTTGCTCAAGTCCACACAGGTAGTAAGTGACGGAGCTGGAATTCAGATTCAGGTGGGACTGTGCCTTCTCTCTAAGCTCTGTTGCTTCCTGGGCCACGTGGTCCAGATGCTCCTTTTGGAATTAGGGAACCCTCTTGAGTGTCTCCTTTGGCAGTAGTCAATTAATTACCAAGCATGAACAAAGGTTCTTACTTTGGCCTGACAATTCCTTATTGTCTTATATGCTTTTGAGAAGATTTAGAAATGTTGTTATTCTGTTTAATTGTGGTTGTTTTCAGTGGGAGGGTTGGCATGAACAACCTGTGGGAAACAGGAACCAGTCATGACCTTTGTGACTTCCATGTCTGCCCTGTCTCTAGAAGCCTCCAGCTCAGTGTCCCCACAATTGCTCGTCTCCCTGCAGAACTCCAGTCTCTCAGCCCTCTCTCTATGAAGGCCACTAAGAAGGGCTGTAATGTGAGGCTGTTCCACACCCAGTTAGCCTGAGCGACCATTCCCTTTTATGCGAACTGGGAAAGTGTGTCCTTTTTCCAAGTTAAAAATTTTAAAACAAGCATATTGCTTCTTAATTACTATTGTAACAAGCATGGACTCTGAATAAGACACTTAATTCCATCAAAAATTGCCAAAATATGCAAATTTAGTTACAAGACATTTTACTGCAGTTTACCAAAGCTGTAGCAAACACACGCACTTTCTATTTTTGAAACGAAACAGCATATAAGAATATTTTTCAGAATAAGAAAGATGTTTATGCTACGAATAGCAATACCTTGAATGTGGTAAATGGAACAATTGGTCAGCAACCCTAAATCATCTTTAAAAATATTCTTTCTAGTCGGGCTCGGTGGCTCAACCTGTAATCCGGCGCTTTGAGAGGCTGAGGTGAGTGGATCGCCTCAGCCCGTGGGTTTGAGACCCGCCTGGGCAACTTGGCGAGACCTCATCTCTACAATAAATCAAAAAATCAGCTGGGCATGTTAGTGCATGCCTGTAATTCCGGCTACTTGGAAGGCTGAGGCGGAAGGATCACAGGAGCCCAGCAGGTCGAGGCTGCGGTGGCCGGGAGCGGCCACTGCACTCCAGTCTGGGCGATTGAGGGGGACTCCAACTCAAAAAAAAAAAAAAAAAAAAAAATGTAAATCACATCGAGCCCCACCCTACCCAAAAGCTCCCAGTGGCTAAATTTAGAGTAAAATCCAAACCCTTCACCACAACCTTTGAGGACCCATTCGATTTAGCCCATCCTTGTCTCCCTCTTTTCTTTTTGATATTCAGTTTTTAAAATTATTCATTGATATTGCTTCATTGATATTGCTTTTTTCTTCTTCTATTATTATTATTGTTATTAATTTTCCCAGCTTAATTGGCTCTCTTCAGTTCCCAGGACATACCAAGTTTATTTCTACCTCAGGGCATTTTCATGTGCCGTTTCCATGGCTTGGAATAAATTTCTGGCAGATCCTTCTGTGGTTTAAACTTTCTCAACAGTTAGGTCAAATCCTCCCTCGTAAAATATGTCTTCCCTGGCCGGGCTCGGTGGCTCAGCTTGTAATCCCGCGCTTTGGGAGGCTGAGGTGAGTGAATTACCTGAGCCCGAGGGTTCAAGACACTCCTGGGCAACTTGGCAAGGCCGCATCTCTACAATGAATCAAAAAAATTAGCCGGCATGGTAGCGCGCGCCTGTAGTTCCAGCTACTTGGAAGGTTGAGGCGGAAGGATCGCCAGAGCCCAGCAGGTCGAGGCTGCGGTGACCAGGAGCGGCCACTGCACTCCAGTCTGGGCGATGGAGTGAGACGCCAACTCAAAAAAAAAACCAAACTTGTCTTCCCTGACCTAGTCATTCCCTATCACAGCCCTGGTTTGTTTTTTTCGGAGCACTTGTCAACTACATGAAACTATCTTAAATACTACTTCTCTGTTTATTTTCTGTTTCCCCATGACAATATAAGCTCCATGCAAAAAGGGGAGGATGCTTTTCATCCCTCAATAAGCCTGGAACAACAGCTGCAAAGGAGGTGCTTGGGAAGTATTTGGTGAATTAATTCTGAATAAATATGTAAAATGGGGTAATAATATCTTCCTGAAAGTTGGTGACTGTATTTGAAAATCTTTCTATGTCCTTTTTGTTTCTAGAGATTCTATGATTTTTTTTTAACAGAAAGACTGAATCCCAGAACAATTTTAAGGAAATAAAGTTAGAAAATTTTCAAATACTCAACATATAGTAGTTCATATTAAGTTTACCAAGCAGAGGCACTTCGGATATCCACTTTAACAAAAAATAAGAAGGACTTATAATTTGCACATCGAGTGTTTTATGTCAAGGGATCCTTTTAAACCATTTAAAAGTTGTGTTCCTTTAAGTAGCATTAGGATGCTCTGAGCAGTCCTACTTAGAGTTTGCTTAGCATGCCCTTTCTTCATAGATCTTGAAAAGGAAAGTGACCCCGAAATATAACACATCCTCTAGGAGAAGTGGCTCGGTTGAGCTCAGGCTGTGTGAAGAGTGTGTTTTTCAGTGCAGGGAGTTCTTCTCTCCACAGTGTGTGGTGCACGTGAGAACACTTCTGGGCTGTGCTTTAGGGGGGACGCTGTAAAGTGGATCACATCCCAGGGAAGGCACTGGGAACCATGTGAGGAGAAAAAAATAGAAGAAATGGCAATGCCTGCCTTAAAGGGGAAGGGAGTGGGCAGGCCTGATCTGATAGTTGTCGATGATTGAAAGGTTTCCGTGAAAAGACAGAGTCTGTGCTGTTCCTCAGGACAAGTCTACAACCAACAGGTAGAAGCTATTGAAAGGCAGAGTTTGGCTCTGACCATGGAGGGAATTTCCAGCAGTCTGGCCTCATACTTAAGTAAAGCAATGCTTGGAAATATAATGAGCAGGTGCCATCTCTGGATGTTTAGATTTCGGGCAGGCATGCCACAAGTCAGTAATGTCCTTCCTACAGGGATTCCTCTTATTACAGGGGGCAGCAGGCACACTTTGGCAAGCTCTCCCTGGAATCTTTTCATGCATTCAAGGCTGGCTAGCAGGGTCTTATATAAGGAGGACCCCCCCAAAAATCAGAATTATTTTTTGAAGGGCAGGCCCTTGTAGTACAGGCTTCCCCCGCTAGGTAAGTGTTCTAGGAACCCATCGGCATCAGCTAGTGTTGTTGTGAGAAGTTGTGTTCAGCAGTGAATTTTTTTGTAGAGTCTTGTTTGCCGATTTCATGATGGGTGATTTACGAGTGCACCTGCCTACACCACGCCGAGCGTTCAGCAGTTTTTGAGCAAAAACAGTATGACCCATGTGCTCCACCCTCCCCATTCAATGGACCTCGATCCAGCTACTTTTTTGTTTGTTTGTTTCCCTGATGAAAAAGGTCCTCAAAGAGAAATGTTTTGCTGATGTGGAAGAGGCAAAACAAAAAATGGCAGAAGCACTAAAAAAACATCTAAACTAACAAGTTCAAAACTGTTTTGAGCCGTGGAAAAGCATCTCGATAGATGTATTCATCAAACAGAGAGTACTTTAAAGGTCACGGAAGTTTAAACATGTAAGAATAAATACAGCCGGGCTCGGTGGCTCAGCCTGTAATCCCGCGCCTTGGGAGGCTGAGGTGAGTGGATTGCCTGAGCCCGCAGGTTTGAGACCCGCCTGGGCAGGCGAAACCTCATCTCTACAATAAATCAAAAAAAAAAAATTAGCCGGGCGTGGTAGCGCGCGCCTGTAATTCCGGCTCCTCGGAAGGCTGAGGCGGAAGGATCGCCGGAGCCCAGCAGGTCGAGG
>CAUYQG010081113.1:0-27784 GCA_963574415.1 Tarsius wallacei | reverse complement strand
AGGAGGAGAAGGAGGAGGAGGAAGAGAAGGAGAAGAGGAGGAAGAAAACCACTCTTTTTCTAGAGCATTTATAAGCTATTCTATTGGCAAATCAACAACTTCGCAAGATAAGGCACCAGAGGGAACACTTAGATTCACCATATTAAGGACATTCTTCTCTTACAACGTATTGCTTTTTATAATTTTCAATATAATATATGAATGTCTTTTATCACCTCTCATGCAACAACCAGCATGAAATGGACATAATGACACCTCTCTAGGAAAAGAAAGACCATGGAAAACTTTTGTTTGTTTACTTTTATCAGACATACCTTCAACAGATGATACTTTTCAGCACGAATTGCCAGAATTTCTTCTATTGAAGGAATATCATCCGGTAGTTCTGTCTCAGCCAGTTCAGTTCCAAAGGACTGTAACATCTGAGCCATTTCTTTCACTGTGAGGGCAAATTTTTCTATAGCCTGCAAAGAGCCAGTGATTCTTTTAATTCTTTGGGAACTCTGCCAGCATATCAAAACCTGGATCAGTAACTGTATTTGTTTTTATCTGGGTTTAACAGCAAGCACGTAGACTATGAACGCTCCTCTGCTAGGGAAATTTGGCATTGCCCTTGGCAGATAAACTCTTAACTTTCCATCTAAGCCTCTAAGAAGCCTAAACAAAGTTGAGCCTTCCTTAATGACTTTTCTCTAAATTTTCTTTCTTATTTCTCGGACGCCTTAAGAAATATAAACTATTTCTTAAATAGTTTATATTTCTTACGAATGCCATGTAGTACATAATTTGTTTTATGCACAATGTTTTCCTTAATCTATAAACTCTGAAATTGGCAAAAATATGTTATACTAATAACTTTACCTCTAAAGAAAGACGAGAACAGCAAAGACTCTTTATATTTGCTTGTTCTCATTTATGAGCATCTCAAACAAGGTGCGAGCCTAAGGAAATGTGGGAATAACTAGTCACAACAATTCATTTCAGGTGCTGTAGAAGATTTGAAATTGCTGTCCTAAAGGCTCTCTTACCCTAAAATGGCAAGTAAGATTTTGTGGTTTATTTTGTTTCCAAAATTAATTACTCACAGAATGAAAGAAGGGCAAAATGTGGAGACCATATGATTATCTATTTACCATGCAGCTCAAGTTATCTGCTTTTTTTAATTTATTGCTTTATAAGTTAATAAAGACTAGGCATTGCTAATGTTGACAATACATGTTCACATGAATGAATGAATTGTTGAATAAATGCATCGTTGAATGAATTGTTAAATGAAGAATAGAAATGAGAAAAATGGAACCCTGATTTAATGAAACATCATTAATTCCTTCAGAGGGTTCCCATATCTCTAAAATTTGAAGTCAAGACACTTATATGTCAGACTCACACTTGGGACATACAGGATCCTCACCTATTTGTAAATTTCTAAAAAGAAGGACTCTTTGCTACAAATCTAATTGCCTCAGAAGCATAACTAGGATGGTGAGATTAATAACTCTACTCACATTTATTGAGGGTTTGCCATATGCTAGGCACTGTGTCAAACATACATTTGTTATTCCATTTAATCTTCCCAAGATCCCTATAAGGTAAGAACTATTCTTCCCATTTTATACTTGGGAAAACTAAGGCCAGAGAAGTTATGTATACTGTCCAAGGTCATAGCTAAAAATCAGTAGTACCAGGATTTGAACCCAAGCTTTTAGTTTCTTCAAGTTACTACATGGCCACAGGAGGGAGTGGGCAAAGTATAATCTCCTTATTTCCTAAGTCCCTCCTTCAATTGCCATCTTCCATAACTCTTCTTCATTTCTACATATATCCTATGGAAGAAAATCAAGATGTTGAATTATATATGTATTTGAAAGTAGGAGTCCCAAAAATCTGTTTTTTTCTTTCAATTTGAAAAAAAAAATCTAGAACTAGATTTAAAAGCTAACATGAAGAACTATAGGCTCTACAGTAAGGGCAAAAGCAACATACATTTCTGAAGATGATCCATTCACTGTGGCAGTACTGCAAGGTGCCGCCTAACTCAGGGGTTAATTGCTTGTCATCAATGTATGTCAGCAAATCACTAACTGAGCTCAGCATAACAACCTATATAAATAAGCAAGAAAGATACTGTTAACTGCCCTTCATGGCATCCCTCCATTAAACTGTAAAACGAACTTTAGCATACATTTAGCAGAAAGTTGTCTTTTATAAATGGTTCTAACAGTTCTCTCCTGTGCATGCCCCCACACAAGTATGCACTCTCTTTTTTAGGTAATAACAGATCTTATTTACAAATCATTTTTCTGTAAAGCAAAATCAATCACCACAAAACCAAAACACCAAATTTTCCTCTGTCCAAAAGTTTGCATTGCTAATGGACAAGCTTCTAAAAGAATGCTACGCCCATAACAAAGTAAAAGAACTTTAGGTAGTAAGTTATAATTTATCAGGAGGGACTAATCGTTTCAAAATTATCAAAATTTATGAACACTCCATTCCTAATTCTAAAAACACAAGAATATATATTTTTAAAAAGAACATGATACTCTAAACTAGGTCAGTATGTAAGTTCATGACAGCTCAAATACATAAAACACACACTCATTTTTACTAAAATGTAAATTTCCTGATTATATACACATACATACACATATGTATACACACACATATATATAACATATATGACATATCTTTTTCAAAAGGAATTGTTTGCTATGAATTGATGAGTCTTTTTTACACAGTAGAAGCAAAAGACTTTCGGGCAATTCAAATGTACACTTTTGAAAGACAAATTTTATTTTATTTTTTTAAATGCTACAAGGGCACATGTAAACTATAAACAGTATGGGACAAAGTCTTCTTGAGAATTAGAGGAACAAAACATTTTAAACAATATACTCTTACCGGTAATTTAAGCATAAAATCCTCCTGACTAAATCGAAATCCAATGTCAGTGAAAGTTCGTTGAAGAAAGCTGGTAGGACGTAAAACCAAAATCAAATGCAAGTTCCCAGGAAAGGAAGCCTATAGAAATTTAAAAAAACAAAAGAAAAAATATTGTCAAAACAAGTACTTAACTGAGAACATATCAGAAGATATGTAATTGAAAGAAACAAACTTAATTTTTTTTTTTTTTTTGAGTTGGCGTCTCACTCCGTCGCTTGCCCAGACTGGAGTGCAGTGGCCGCTCCCGGCCACCGCAGCCTCGACCTGCTGGTCTCCAGCGATCCTTCCACCTCAGCCTTCCGAGTAGCCGGAATTACAGGCTCGCGCTACCACGCCCGGCTAATTTTTTTGATTTATTGTAGAGATGAGGTTTCGCCTGCCCAGGCGGGTCTCGAACCCGCGGGCTCAGGCAATCCACTCACCTCGGCCTCCCAAAGCGCTGGGATTACAGGCTGAGCTACCGAGCCCGGCCTCCACTCATTTTTTAAAAATAGTATGAACTTCTGGAGAATGTATTTATTCTTGCAGCGCCCAGGACAGACACGACATTCAATAAGGAATGTATGAAGGGATGATTGGACGTCCACTGACGTCCATTACATCTTTTATGTCTGTTAGTTTCTGCAGATAACTCTTAATTTCTATACTTTGTACATACCTCACACGGTTGTTGGCAAATTGTAGAGTGTTCTGCAAATTCAGGACTTTATTGCGTTTGTTATGAATCCCTTTGTTTTGCACTGATGATATTGGCTCACTCTGATAATTAGTACTTTCTGTGTTTTAGGAATTATTTTAAGCATTGTGTGAAGTAATTTCCTTTTCTAACATCTGCACAAGGAGTATACTATTATAGTTCACTTTACAAAAGGGGAAACTGAGGAACAGGAAAGTTAAGTGACATACAGCTACGTGGAAGGACCCATAGAACTGGCCTCAGAACCTGTATTTATATCAAATCTCTAGAACAATGATAACTCTCTGGTCGAGTCCTAGACATGTTGTTTATAGCATTCCTCTTCCACCCACTGCATTCTGGATATCTGATTTATTACCAACACACTTGTACCTGCTCCACTAAAGTTCTCTAGGTGTGGTCAACAATGACCTTTGTGCAACATGCTCAGATTATAATATAGTAAACACTTGTATGTTCACACACCGGCTTGAGAGATGAAACGTTACCATTCCTGTTGAAGAGCCCTATGTAACCACCCTCCCTAACACAACTACTCTCTAATGATCCGAGATAACAGTCTTCTGAACCTAGTATTCACCAATGCAATGTATGTCTTTATGTTTTGGTTACATATATAAGTTAACAGCATATAACATTCTACTATGTTTTCTCCTGCTACTTTATTTATTGTTACCTTTGCTAGGTTATCATGTTGAAATATAGAGCAGTTCATTTATTTTCCCTGCTAGATGGGATTTCTAGGTAGAAACACTATAATAATTTGTCTATTTTTCTGTTAATGAAAATTTAAATTGTTTACAATTTTCACTCTTGTTTCTTTGTTGCTATATTATTTTTAAGTCTTCAGCATAATGTAATGAAGTTGTCCATTACCTTCTTAAAAGTCCCTTCTCCCTGTTTTGTGTGAAGCCATCTGATTTTTTTTAACCTAATTCCTTATTCTCAGACTCACTCTTGAGCTTCTCACTGCCTTCAGGATCAGATCTATGTTTCTTAGCTTGTCATGTAGGCTTCTTCATAATTTAAATACCTCTGTTGTCTTATTTTTTGCTCCATCTCTGCTTGTTCTCTAGGTACATGAATCTGCCTGATGTTTCTGATTTTTATCATTCCTTCCTGGGCCTTTACACATGCTGCTCTGTTACTTAGTGGACTAACTTCAATTCTTTTTCCCAGTGTTGCTTTGGGGGATCCTTCCCTCAAAGGTCTTTTTTCCTGAACCCTCATTTCTCCTTCTCTGCTTTTTAGTTTCTCACTGCTCTGCTTCCCAACATCCTTGTATATTAACACTTAGTACATCCAATTATGAGCTCTTTTTAGATGATTTTCCTTCCATAGTCTGTGAGTCCTTTAAAGATGAGGCCCATATCTCACCCATGCGTATATTATTCCCTATGCCTAGCACAGTGCGGCACAGAGGAAGTGCTGAATAATGACTAACTCTTGGAACATTTCCTCTATTTTCCCTATAAAACATCACCAGCACCTTGTGGTTGCTGCTTACGAATGCAGCTCAAGGAAGCCATCATCATTTAACACATTAATTTAACATGTATTTTTCTTGAGCTTACTTATAATCAATGTGGCAAGAATTCTTTCAAGTCTCGCCTGATAATCTCGTCTCTACTTCAATTAAATTGTGGCTTTATAGTGGCTTCAGTTCCCTTTTCAGCATCTGATGGGTTCATCCACATTCTTCCCTGAACACCTTGATGAAAACTGTCTTTGAATAGCACCGCTGGGATCACACCTGGCCCAAGACAAAATGCCTTGGCTTCCCTGCAGGTACGTGACTTGGGAAGGACATGCTACTCATCAGGGTAAGAGATGGACTCTCCTCCTTCAGAGGATCTGGTGAGTGATGCTTGACTAGAATACAATTAAACAGTATCATTTAACCTCTTATTCACTGTACTCTACATAAATCCAGGCAACATTAAACCCAGATTTCCTAGCCAACTTACATTTCCAGTAAACCACACTGCTAATGCCATCTTCTTGACTCTAACATTCATCTTCTCTGTATCTGCTTCCAAAGCAGTGAGTTTGTTGGGTCTCATCACAGAGCAATATCAGCCTGGCCAACAACATAAGCTGCCTTATTTTAACTGACATGTGTTCCCATTTCTTTTTCCTACTCCCTTGCTTATGGCTGTTCCCAGTGGTTGTTCCAATTCTCCACTCTTTTCATGTTGCCACTGCTATGTTCCATTCTGTGCCCCTTTCCTGTCACCTGAAAGGGACACCTCTTATTTTACCAGGAAAACAAGCTTTCGAATACAAGGTTTCCTTGCTTTCTTCTCCTAACTGCAGCTGTCTTCTAATCCGTGCTCCATAATGCTGCCACTGTCGCCTCTGCTTCAATTCTTTCTGTGACTTCCCATTGCTCTCAGGATCAAGATAAAACTCAATGATCTTAAATAGAGCTCCACTCAATGGGGAGTCCACAGACTGGCTGCTGGTTAAGAACTGTTACCGTTCTGATAAAAAAGGAACTTTTATTAAACATACTGTTTAGATCAGCAGGCATTTTGTTTTTCAGAACAAGACTTTCTTGATGAAAAAAGCAGTGTGTTGAGTTACAGTCTAGAACAAACTCCTTCCCTCAGTGTGCACTGTTACTTTGAGTAGCACTAGTCTGCTGGGTGTCACATCCTTTGAATATGATGGAGTATGATCTCTGCAGCCTTGTCTCGTACCCCAGGCCCTTTCATTCTCAGTAGTCCAGCCCACAGTGGCCTCCGTTCAGGCCTGCATACTTAAAATGGGTCACTGTCCAAGCTGTTCCCTCAGTATGAAATGTCCTTCCCTTCAATCTGCACCTACTTAACACCTCCTTTTCATGTCAACTCATGTGTCAAGGAAGCATTTCCTTCCTCCCTAATTTATCAAATCCCTCATCATATGCTCTCACAATACCATATATCTCTTGTTCATAGCCTTCATCATTTTTCACATCCATTTTAAGATACATGTTTACCATATGGTCCATGAAGAAGGGCTCACTTCTGTTCTGCTTGCTCTTGCATCCCCAGAAATGAGCACAGATCCTGAAAATATTTGTGAAATGAACAAAGGAATCTACTCACCCAACAACCAAGACTTGACAGTTTGTCCTTTATAGCATCTTTCATACTCTTCCCCTCCTTCTGCTTGCATTGCCGCTACTTCAGTCTCAAAATTTATTATTTTACACCTGGATTACATGATTGCTTCAGAGAATAGCATGTCTTCCTCTATTCAGGCTCTCCCTAAATCCCTTATTACACCTCCCAAGATTCTTTGATCCTGCCATTTTTCTGTTCCAAAACCTTTCGTGACACCCACTGTCAACAGGATATAGCCCAAACTTTTGATTTTGATATCCTAAACCTTCCATAATCTGACTTCACTGTACTCTACTCAGTCAATCCAGGTAACTTACATTTCCAGTAAACCACAGTGCTAACGCCATCTTCTCGACTCTAACATTCATCTTCTCTGTATCTGCTTCCAGAGCGGTGAGTTTGTTGGGCCTCATCACAGAGCAATGTCAGCCAGGCCAACAACATAAGCTGCCTTATTTTAACTGACATGTGTTCCCATTTCTTTTTCCTACTCCCTTGTTTATGGCTATTCCCAATGGCTGTTCCAATTCTCCTCCACACTTTTCATGTTGCCACTACATTCCATTCTATGTCAGGCTCTGCTGGCATTGTGTCTCCATGGGCCAAAACACATCACAGGTATAAGTTGTATTCGCAAGATATGCAGATATTTAAAGTTGAGTGAACTTACAGAATAATACTCCACCTTGGACAGTGTTACCAAGGCATTTTCAAAGGCATTGTAAACTTGATAAACTTCATGTAAACTTTTTCACTGTCGGGAAAGAGAGAGATATACTCTGATTTTTAAGCTTTGTGTATCTCATGGGTCTAATTGTCTCACCATCTTTGTTCTCTTCCAACTCTGCCTATTATAATATTATGTATTCTTCTAGTCACCACCCTTATCCCTTCTTCTCTGGAAACCTTTACTGTGAGTCCAAGCAAGATGTGGTCAGTTCTCTTCTCTCCTCTGAGCTTGCAAATGGTTTACTAGAACACATTTGAAATGGCCGCGAGGCATCTATGTCGTATCGCTCCTTCTGGAATCTAAACTCTCTGATAGCTGCAATATCTGTATTCTGTTCAGTCTTCAGCACAGTGTAATACACATAGTCAATCTGATCAGTAAATATTTGGTGAATGAATGAGCCTCTGTGAGAAGGTATTCTCTGGCTCTTTCTGTCTTTTTTCACTTTCAAAGTTCTGTAGGGAGGACTATGTTTAGACAGTGTCTACTTCATAGCAACACGATGCCCAAGCTCACAGAGAGTTGCAAATAGCTGCTAAGAACATACCCCCACCACTTTAGAACAGCTTGTTCTCCCTTTCAAGTGGAGAGGGCAGACCCACTATTTATTAAATGTTTTGTTCGTTTGGCATTTAGAGGCACTGGGTGCACCAGGGCTGTACACTCAGCAGAATGCTCATTTTGATTGTAATTTTCTCTTGTGAATAGTTGCTATCCACAAAGATGTTCCTTTACAATTTTCCCATCCTTTTAGATTCATAAAAAGCACTTTATACAAGGAGAAATTGAATAGAAATAACTCTGTATTATATTTAATAAATAAATAATAAATAAAACATCTTCATGTTTTAATGGAACATCACCAAATGGGGGGGGGGCGGAAAGTTTTAATCATGTGAAAAGTTTTGGGAAATAATTGAGAGTTCAAGAGTTCTCAAAATTTCAGAGTACACAGGGGCTTCATATATAGGCATGGTAGCAATAACCTATGTAATAATCACATGGAGGATATTGTATTAATTAGTTCTTCCTGCAATCATGCTGTGGAACAAACCACCCTAAAACTAATAAGAATCTGTTTTTCTCAGCTCTGTGGGTTAGTGGTAATGCCTCTGTTTTAGACCACCAGATTTTGGGTTTTGCTCCTTGCTCTGTGTCTGTTTGAGGGTAATTCACACAGCTCATTCCACGGTCCAGCTGTGGAGCTTCAGCTTTCGAGCACACAGTAGCTTAGCCATGTTCATAGAACACAAAAAGTTAACCCCACCACACAAGTCCATTTAAAGGCTCTGCTGGCATTGTGTCTCCAAGGGCCAAAACACATCACAGGGATAAGTTGTATTTGCAAGATATGCAGATATTTAAAGTTGAGTGAACTTACAGAATAATACTGCACCTTGGACAGTGTTACCAAGGCATTTTCAAAGGCATTGTAAACTTGATAAACTTCATGTAAACTTTTTCACTTTTGAGAACTTTTTAGAGTTGCAGAACAATTTCTGTCAGGAAAGAGAGAGATATACTCCAGAACTCAACTGTTGCTATTGCAGTATTGGGAGAAGAATTGATGATGATAAGGCCAATACAAATTAAACATTTGAAATTCACATATCCTTCATTAAATCATCATTCTACAAAACACTCCTGGAAAACTATGATGGTAGCATTATATGAGTTCTATCATCAAACACTATGATTTGCAAAAGTCACTTAAGTAAAACATACACAATAAAGTACATTATATTATAATTTTTGCTACCTCTCCACAATTTAGCCATCAATATCGTACCATACAGACATACATAAAGAGAAACTGAGGAAGGTCAGGCATAGTAGCTCATGCCCATAATCCTGGCACTTTGGGAAGCCGAGGCAGGAGGATTGCTTGAGGCTAGGAGTTCAAGATCAGCCTGGACAACATAGTAAGACCTCTTTTCTACAAAAAACAAAAATAAAAAAACAGCCAAGTGTGGTGGTATCCACCTGTAGTCCCAGCTACTCAGAAGGCTGAAGCAGAAGGATCTCCTGAACCCAGGAGTTCAAGGCTGTGGTGAGCTGTGATTGTGCCACTGCATTCCAGCCTAGGAGACATAGTGAATACCTTCTCAAAGTAAAAAGATAGATGAGATGATAGAGAGAGAGAAAGAAAGAAAGAAAGAAAGAAAGAAAGAAAGAAAGAAAGAAAGAAAGAAAGAAACGGAGGGAATTCATTGTTAGCAGATCTACTTTACAATAAATTCTAATGGAAGTTCTTCAAATTATATCTGGCAGTAATTCAAATCCACAAAAACGCTGACTAACATATTGTGTAGATGATTATAAAAGACAATATAATTTCAAATTTCTTTTCCTTTCTTCTGTTAACAGATTTTAAAAAATAAGTGCACAAACAATATGTTTGTATTTGAGTTGTTGTCCATATAACATATAGAAATGTAGTATATTTGACAATAACAGCACAAAGGAGTAGTGAGAACAAAGCTGTAGCCAGCTGTACTTCTGTTAACACCAGATTGTAACTTGAAATCTACGCCAAAAAATGAAGACAACCAGAAATAAAGACATTAACAAACTCTATAAATATCATTTTTTTCTCCTTTTTTTCCTCAACTTCTTCAAAAGACATAAGATTGTATAAAGTAATAACAATGTACTGTTGGGTATTTAAAATAGATGAATGTAATAAAGGCAAAAAAAGTAAAGAGAATATGGCTATATAAGAATACAATTTATTTGCTCATCAAAACAAGTCTAGCTTTAAAAAAATACAGTTCCTATATTTCACTGGAATAAAGTTAGTATAAACCTGAAGTTGATTCTGATAAGACGTATATCAAAAGCCTTAGAACAACTAACTAAAAATATATAGCTAGATATTGTTAAAGGAATTAAATATTACACTAAAAAAATCCACTCAGTATAAAAGGAAAAATAGTAAAGGAGGACTAGAGAAACAACAACAAAGAGACCTACAAAAAACAAAAGGCAAATGACAGACATAAATACTATCATACTAATAATAAGACTGTATGTGAATGGGTACATTAAACAATCCAAAGGTAGAGATTTTCAGACTGGATTTTTTTTTTTAAATCAAAATATATGTTATATATAGGAGACTCACCTTAGATACAAATATATCCAAAGAATGAACAAATATCTATCTTGCAAATAGCAACAATAAAAATGCTGGAGTAACTATATGAATATTTAAAAAAAGACTTTAAGCAAAAATGTTATTAGACATAAAGAGGGACATTTAAAATGAAAAAAAGTTCATTCCATCAGGAAGACACAAAAATTATAAACATGTATACACCTAGTAACAGAATGCAAAAATATATGAAGTAAAACTAACAGAATTGGAGAGAGAAACAAATAATTCAAAATAGATCATTGAGGATTTTAATACACCACTGTTAATGATGGGTAGAACAAGAGAGAAGATCAACTGGATATAGAAGACTTGAACACTATAAATTGACTACAAGTATTTATAATTATAACAAACATCGATAGAACAGTCAACCCCCAAATAGCAAAATATACATTCCTTTCAAGTGCATAGACAACTTTCTCCAGCATAGATAATATGCTAGGTCTTGAGACAAGAAATTGAAGCCCTCACACATAGCTGGCAGAAACGTAAAATGGTGCAGCCATTTTTGCAAAAACAATTTGACAGTTCCTTAAAATGTTAGATACAGACTTACCCTACGACCAGTCAATTCCTCTAGCAGATTTATACTCAAGAGAAAGACTTATGTCAACACAAAAACTTGTACATGAATGTTCATAGAAGCATACTTATAATACTAAAAAGTAGAAATAACCCAAATGTCAATCTACGGGTGAATGAATAAACAAAATCTATCAGTGGAATGTTATTCAGCCAACAAAAGGAAATAAGATATTGATACATGTTATATCATGGAAAAGGAAAAGAAGCCACTCACAGAAGAATATGTACTGTATGATTTCATGTATATGCCCAGAATTGGCAAATCTGTAGAGATAAAAAGTAGATTAGTGGTAGCCTAGGTCAGAGAGAGCTGGGGAGAATGGTGAATGACTGCTAACGCCTAATGGGTTTCTTTGAGGGGGATAAAAATCTTCTAAAACTGAATTGTGGTAATAGTTGCACAACTTTTTAGATACACTAAAAACCATTGAATTGTATATACTAATTAAATAAAATTATGATACATGAATTATAATACAATAATGCTATTAAAATTATGATAAATTTTATGCTTATCAATTTGAAAATTCATCCAAAGTTACAAATTCTTAAAAAATGCAATCTAACAAAACTGGCCCAAGAAGAAAAAGAATATCTAATAATTCCATATTTATTCAAAAAATTGCTTGAATACTTAAAAACCTTTCCAGAAACTGATTTCTAGGGACAAATGGCTTTCCTGATATTTTCCAAATAACTAAGGAAATGTTAACACTCTTACATAAAAATCTTCCAGGAAACAGAAATAAAAGAATACACTGCTCAAATATTTTTATGAGGCCAGCATAAGCTTCATACCAAAGCTGAAAGAATATCATATAACTAGAATCACAAGCCAGTCTCTCTTCTGAGTATACATGTGAAAATTCTAAACAAAAGCATAGCTATATCTATGATATGTAAAACACACAACCAAATTGGTTTTATTTCAGTAGTGCAAAGTTGATTTAATGTTTAAACATAAAACAGATCTCAGGAATGAATTAGAATGAAAAAAGATCATTTAAAAAAGAAATTTTAACCAGGAGAAACACATGAACAAATAAACACAACAGATAATGCCTTACGAAAAATAAATGAACATTATGGAATATTCTAAAATTTTGAAAGAGACAGTTTAAAAAGATCAAGAGAAGGAAACAAATGTGGAACAGAGGCAATAATAATAATAATAATAATATGCAGATGATAGGAGTCCCTGAAGAACAAAATTAAAGCCAGGAAGCAGAACAAATATTAACAGCATAATTCAAGGAACTGTTCCAAAGTAACAACCATAATAATAGAAACTGCATACTGATAGATTACATCACTTCCCCGAGCGTATTAAGCCACATGACCAAAACCAAGATGTAGTCTAAAAAAATTTTAAGACATAATAAAAATGTGAGCTGATAATTTTAATCCCAACACAACTGACTTTTAACTATAAAGAGGACACGCCAACTGTTATCAACAGACAAAAACTTGGAGTATCTCCATTCTATGAACCCTTCTGAATCTATTAAAGAATGAGCATCATACAATCAAAATTACTAGTGATAATCAACATAAGTACTGGTGGTAAGCATTAACTATATTGTTATTTATAAAATTAGAACCCCATGAGGGCTAAAAGGGAAAGAGTATAGTACGTAATAGCTGTATAGTCTGGCAATGTAGATGCCAGTTCTTTTAACACAGATTAAGAGAAAGATTGAACAAATGTCAAATAAAGTTAAAACTGTTTCCAATAAGCATATTGTTCGCTAAGCATTATATTAGAATTGTTATTCTGAGTCTGTTTTGTGAATAATGTGGTATAAGGCAAACAAGCAATTATGTCATATTATACTTATAACATCTTCTGTGAACTTGAAGACTAAAATTCTTAGGCTGAAAAAAAAGGAACACCGAGGTAATATTTAAGAGGTCATGTAAAATCCCTGTAGTGCCAAATTGGAAATATTAATTGTATGAATTAATAATGTGTTTTAATTAAATGTATTTGCTATCTCAGTTTGTTGAATAGATCTAGCTAGAAACAATCAGTCTCTCCTCTTCTTCTGAACTAGGCAGTAAAATGCAAACTCGATTTGTAGCCAGCCTCTTAAAAACTAGCAAATTTAACAAAAGTGTAGATGGCACTGTTATATTTGGAAAAAAACGCGGGCTGAGGTGTCAGACTCCTGTTCAAATCCTGGTTTTACCAACCACTGGTTGTGCAACTTTAGTCTTTATTTTCCTCATATGTATTATTAGTATGCATGGCAAACTAATGACTGGAAATCATAAAAAGTATACCTATTGTATAATGACTCAAAGTTCCCCCGAAGACTTGTACTGATTTGTAATTACAGCATCTGTTCAACTTCCTCACATTACTGTGAACTTCATGCTCATGACTCCCAGACCTTTGTTCAATCACACCCAGACAGAATATTCCTGAAACATTCTCTTAGGTTTAACATAAGACCAACTTAGCCACTTATCTCCACACATCCTGAAATAGTTACCCTCTCTTGGTGGGCCTCAGAGAATATACCCATGCAAAGATCTACAGAAGGTATTTTCTCCTCAGGTATTTCCTTTTAGGAATCAGTGCTTAATCAGTAGGAAAGTGGTAAATAAATTATGCTATCTTCATTTTATGGAATGGTCAATAAACTATGCAGCAGTTGGTGAAGGGGACAGAGGAAAGTCTTGGAAGAGCTGGGAGAGAAAGAGGATATTTTCAGGCTCGGGCAAGAAATCTTTAGATATCTCCAAGTAACACTCAGGCCACTCTCCAGCCAGGGACGCAAAAGTTTTCTCCTGTCCTGGACTAGTTCACTCAACCAACCACCATGACAACCATGACAACAATAACACCAAAGAATCTCAGTAACAAGAATATTTTCCTGAAAACTGTTCCTGTTTTTGTATTTTAGCAAACATAGCCAGTGTTCATTGACATAGAACTGGTGGACTTTGGGTTAGGGTATGTGTTCTTCTGGTGTGGCTGGGAGAGCCCAGGCAAGGCCTAAGAAAAGGAGCTGTCATGTTTGGAGCATCTATCTGTCTAGGAAACCATTTGAACCAAAGTATAGGGTCCCCTGCTAACTGGACATATTTTCACGGGTGGAGGACCTCCTCACAGAGTCCTTCCAGGGTACCTGGCTTAGTGACTTCATGCAGGACAAAGGGATTGCCCATCTATATACGGTGGGAGTGTCCAAAATGCAGCCACATAAAGCATGCAGGAAAATAAGAGAGTGAAGGAAAGTTTGATGAATGTTTGAGTGGGAAAGGAAGAAAAGGAATGAAAAGGAAAAAGAATGAGCCAACAGAGAGGAAGAAATGGAAATGTCCTGATCATATTTAACGTGTCCTCCATCGTGTCTTTTCCCTCAAACTTGATTCAGGTTACATAATTTTGTGCCTGACCTGATCAATGTGCAGCACTTGGGTGCCACCCCAACTGGGGTGTGAATGGCTCTGTATATGAACACAAAGACAATCTCTGTATACATGGATGTTGTCAGACCAGGTGTTGTCTTGGTATCTTGGTGCCTTTTTTTAGCCACGCTGGATGACAACATGTCAGATTTTGGCCTGGACACAACCTGTTTGCTTATCAGGGTTGAGTTGCCATCTTGTCTCCATGAGCTTAGAGGAGCTACAGTTAGCATCTCACCAGACTCCTGCAGCTTATGTGGGTCTTACTTCCTATGCTGAAGGTTCAGTGGTCCTGGGTTCACCTGGGATCCCTCTCAGCTCGAAGTCAGGTTGTCCAAAGGCACTCAATGGTTCCTCATCTTCATTGTCATCTGGGTCAAAGCCTTGATGGGCTGAGTGGAGCAAAATCTCTCAAAGGAGATTTAAAAAAGGGTGAGGCCATCAAGAAGAAAAAGGCAGAAGTGGCATGGGGGTCTCCATGAATGTGCAATAAAAGAAGCCACAGGAGCCACTTTTTGTACAAATGCTATCCTTTTTTCCCAGAGGGGTGAAGAAGTTAGGGCAGTGTGACTCATCCTAACCCCCAAAGGCTGTTCACCGAACCTAGCTCTTGGATTATGGTCTCAGAAACGCAACCTTTGGACTCTATTGAGTGGGGCAGGTTTAGAGAGCAAACAAAGACTACAGTCTGGAAAACTAATTTCTGACTTTAAGGATCTATTTAATAAACATACGTGTGCAGGTATCTTTTTTATAGAGTGGTTTGAGTTCTTCTGGATATATTCCCAGTAGGGGGATTGCAGAGTCGTATGGAAGGTCGATTTTTAGATCTTTCAGGAATCACCACACTGTTTTCCACAGAGGCTGTACTAGTTTACACTCCCATCAGCAGTGTAGAAGTATTCACTTTTTGCTGCATCCTCTCCAGCATCTGTCGCTTTTTGAGTTATTGATGATGGTCATCCTGACTGGAGTTAGGTGGTATCTCAATATAGGTTTAATTTACATTTCTTTGATGACTAGTGAGGTTGAGCATTTTTCCATGTATCTCTTGGCTACTCATATGTCTTCTTTTGAGAAGTGTCATATTCATATGGGGCTGTTTGTTTTTTTCTTTTTGGCATGTTTGAGTTCTTTGTATATCCTAGATGTTAGGCTTTTGTCAGATATACGGTTGGCAAATATCTTTTCCCAGTCTGTGGGCTGTCTCCTCGCTCCCTTGATGGTTTCTTTGGCTTTGCAGAAGCTTGTCAGTTGGATGAGGTCCCACTTGTCTATCTTATCTCTTATGGCATGGGTACTTCGGGTTTTTATCAGGAGTTGGTTGCCAGTTCCAATTTCCATAAGAGCGTCTCCTGCATTTTCTGAGGTTCTTATAGTCTGAGGTGTTACGTTTAGGTGTCTGAACCATTTGGAGTTGATTTTTGTGTATGGGGTTAGGTAGGGGTCCTGTTTCAATCTTCTGCATATGGTCAGCCAGTTTTTCCAGTGCCATTTTCTGAATAGGTTCTTGTCTCCCCAGTGGTTGGTGGTGGAGTCTTTGTCGAAGATGAGTTGGTTGAGAAATTGAGGTTTTGCTTCTGGAATCTCAATGTTATTCCATTGATCTATATGTCTGTTCTTGCACCAATACCAGGCTGTTTTGATTATTGTAGCTTTATAAGAAAGTTTAAAGTCTGGGAGTGTGATATCTCCTGCTTTTTTTGTTTGTTTGTTTTACTGAGGATTGTTTTGGCTATTGGTCATTTATGTTTCCATCTGAATTCCTATATTGTTGTTTCTAGGTCTGAGAAGAATGGTGCTGGTAATTTGATGGGTATTGGGTTAAATTTGTAGATTGTCTCGGGTAGAATGCACATCTTAACAATGTTGATTCTTCCAACCCATGAGCGTGGAATAGTTTTCCACTTGTTTGTGTCATCTTTTATTTCTTTGAGTAGTGTTTTGTAGTTTTCATTGTAAAGGACTTTCACATCTCTGGTAAGAAGATGCCAAGGTATTTCATTTTTTTGTGGCTACTGTGAATGGAATCATGCTTTTTATTTGGGTTTCTGTTTATTTATTATTGGTGTATAGGAATGCAGTTGTCTTTTGCACATTTATTTTATACCCTGAGGCTTTGCCAAAGTCGTTTATCAGTGCAAGATTTTTGACAGATTATCCTGGGTTTTCAAGGTATAGTACCATGTCATCTGCAAAGAGAGATAACTTGACTTCCTATTTTCCTAGTTAGATACCCCTGATAGCCTTCTCTTCTTTGATTGCTCTAGCTGGGACTTCCAAAATTATGTTGAATAGGAGGGGTGAGAGTGGGCTTCCTTGTTTTGTTCCAGTTTTCAGGGGAAATGTTCCAATTTCTGTCTCTTTAGCAGTATGCTGGCTGTGGGTTTCTCGTAGATGACTCTTACAATTTTGAGGTATGTTCCATCTATGCCTAGATGTTCAAGGGTTTTTATCAAAAAGAAGTGTTGGATTTTATCAAAAAATTTTTCTACATCTAATGATATAATCATGTGGTTTTTGTTTTTATATCTTTTGATGTAATTAATTATATTTATGGTCTTACGAATGTTGAACCAACCTTGCTTCCCGGGGATGAAGCCTATTTGGTCGTGGTGGATGATTTTTGAGATGTGTTGTTGAATCTGGTTTGCTAGGATCTTGTTGAGAAGTTTAGTATCTATGTTCAACAAGGATATTGGCCTATAGTTCTCTTTCTTTGTTGGGTCTTTACATGGCTTAGGTATCAATGTGATGTTAGCTTCATAAAATGATTTGGGGGGAGTGCTATCTTTCTTAATCACCTGTAATACTTTCAATAGGATTGGTATCAGTTCCTCCTTGTATGTTTTGTAGAACTCTGCTGGAAAGTGATCTGGTTCAGAGCTTTTTTTTTGTAGGTAGTATTCTTATGACATAGCCAATTTCCTGGATTGTTATTGGTCTACTTAGGGTCTCAATTTCATCTTCTTTCAACCTGGGGAGTTTGTGTGATGTCAGAAAGTCCTCCATTTCCATTAGGTATTCAAGTTTGTTTCCATACAAGTGTACATAGTAGTCTCTGATAATCTTTTGTATTTCTTCAGAGTAAGATGAGACTTCATCTTTTGTATTTCTGATTGTGTTTATTTGGGCTTTTTCTCTCTTTTTCTTCATCAGTCTTGCTAGGGAATCATCAGTCTTGTTTCTAAGAACCAACTTGTTGCTTTGGTGATTTTTTATATTATCTTTTTGTCTTCTACATCCCAGATTTGGGCTTTTATTTTGGTGGTATGGTTTCTTCTGATGAAGTTAGGGTTTTGATGGTCTTGCTTTTCCCGCTTCTTTAGGTGACTTGTTAGGCTGTTGACTTGTGATCTTTCCATTTTTTTCATGTATGTTTGTAGAGATATGAATTTCCATCTTACTACTGTTTTCAGGGCATCCCAGAGGTTTTGGTAAGATTTTTCTTAATTTTAATTTGTTTCCAGATATCTTTTAATCTCTGTTTTGATTTCTATGTTTACCCGGGAGTTGCTTAGCATCATGCTGTTTAGTGTCCATGTCTTTGTGGGTTTGGGGGTAACTTTGTTGGTTTTGATATTTATTTTTATTTCACTGTGATCTGTGAAGGTGCATGGCAAAATTTCAAATACATGAAATTTGTCTATGCTTGATTTATGGTCAAGGATGTGGTCTATCTTAGAGTACATTCCATGTAGTCATGAATAGAATGTACATTCTATGATCGTTGGGTGGAGTGTTCTGTAGGTATAAATTAAGTCCTATTGTTCAAGAGTCACATTGAAGTTCCGTGTGTCCCGTTGATTTTTTGTCCTGATGATCTGTCTAGGGTTTTGAGTGGGGTATTTAAGTCCCCAGCTATGATAGTGTTAGTGTCAATATCGTCCTTCAGTTTGCCTAGAAGCTGCTTTAGAAAAGTTGGTGCTCCTATGTTGGGCACATATATGTTTAGGATGGATATTTCTTGTTGATGATGGATAAAAACTTTTATCATTATGTAGCGACCTTTTGTAGCTTTTTAAATTTTTGATAGCTTAAAGGGTATTTTGTCTGATATTAAGATCACAACTCCAGCTTCCCTTTGTGTTCTGTTCACCTGAAATTCTGCTTCCCATCCTCTTACTTTGAGTCTGTGAGTGTCCTTTCTGGTGAGATGAGTCTCTTGGAGAAAATATATTATTGCCTCATGATATTTTATCCACTTTGCCATTCTATATATTTTTAGTGATGAATTTATTCCATTCTCCTTCAGGCTAATTATTGAAATGTGGGAGTTTATCACTGCCATAAGGTTCTTATAGAGTTGATGTTATTACTGTTTGTTGTTGTCTTTTGATTTTTGGGTTGATTCATGTGTGTTTTCAATCTTTTTCCTGCACTCTTGTGAAGTACATTGTCATTCTTTTTTCCTTTTCTTCTGTGTTTCTTAAGTGTTTCTTGTACAGGTGGTCTAGAGGTAGTGTAAGATCTTAGAGATTGAATGTCTAGGAAAGATTTTACTTTTTCCTCACTGATGAAGCTTAGCTTAGCTGGTTAGGTTATTCTTGGTTGAAATTGTTTATCTTTTAGAACTTTGAAATTGGGGTCCATGCTCTCCTAGCCTGAAGTGTTTCTGTAGATAAACCTGCTGCTATTCTAATTGATCTTCCCCGGTAGGTAGTCTGACCTTTTCCTCTTGCTGCCTTTAGGATTTTTTTCTTTTATACCTGCTTTGTTTAGGCAAATTATTATGTGTCTGGGAGTTGGTCTTCTCATTTGTTGTCTTGTAGGGTTCTCTGGATTTCTTGTGTTTGAATTCTCACATCACTGATGAGATGAGGGAAGTTTTCTTGAATGATTTAATGGAATGTTTGCTCCAGGGTGGTCTCTGTCTCTCTTTCTGCCTCAGAAAGTCCAATTCCTCTTATGTTTGGCCTCTTAAAATAATCACTCATCTCTTAAAGGTTTTGTTCTGTCCTTTTAAGCTTCTTTTCTATGTTTTGGCAGTTTGGGTTAATTCTATATTTTGGTCCTCAAGCTCTGAGATTCTTTCGTCTGCTTGGCTAATTCTGCTTTAATGGTTATTTGTTTGTTATTTACTTCAATCACAGTATTCTTTACTGCTGTTATCTCAGTTATCATCTCCTTCCTATTATCCTCCTGTCTCTCCTCAATTATTTTTATTCTCTCTATTAATATATTCATGCCAACTGGGCTCGGTGGCTCAGCCTGTAATCCTGTGCCTTGGGAGACTGAGGTGAGTGGATTGCCTGAGCCCGCGGGTTCGAGACCCGCCTGGGCAGGCGAGACCTCATCTCTACAATAAATCAAAAATATTAGCCGGGCGTGGTAGCGCACGCCTGTAGTTCCAGCTACTTGGAAGGCTGAGGCGGATGGATGGCCAGAGCCCAGCTGGTCGTGGCTGCGTGGGCCGGGAGCGGCCGCTGCACTCCTGTGTGGGCGACGGAGTGAGACTCCAACTCAAAAAAAAAAAAAAAAAAACTCTTGATGCCTGGGTTTGTAGTGTGTGACCAGTCATTCTGGGGGCTCTTCATTTTTGCATTCTGAAGTCTGTTTTCTCAGTGTCTGACCTCCCAGAGGTCTGTGTGAGACCCATATTCTTCTTTTGATTTTTCTTCATTTGTGTAGATTTTCCTCTCCACTTTTTTCCCCCTCTTCTTTAGTTCTGTTGTTCCGGGATGGTGGGGTTGCTTTTACTTCTGTTTGCTCAATCTCCTATTCCTCCTCATGTGAATCCTCTAGCTTTGTACAATTCTGAGGCTGGAGTGTGGGTTGGAGGCTATACTTTTTTGTAGTTTTGAGTTTTAATTGAGGGGCAAGCTGTGATTCAAAAATCTATCTGTAAATTCCAGTACTCACTAACAGGTGTATGAGTGCCCTAGAACCTCCTTCCCACTGCCTTGCAATCTGTCCATACAGTTGGGGTGTAAGTTTGTTCCCCGAAAGCAAAGTGAAGTAAGAAAAAGGAAAAGAACAGAACAGGGACGTAAGGGGAAATAGGAAGGTGGAGAGAGGGAAGAGTTAGAGGGATAACAGACAAATATACCGACTAACTGAAAAGTAACACAAAGACAAAGAAGAGCAAAAAAGACCTAAAACATACAGACAATCACACAAACACACAAGCCTACCAACCTCCCTATTGATATATAATTCTCCTACACATAAAGGCGGTCTAAAGAAAAAAAGGAGAAATCAGTAAAATTACATAAACAAGGCAAGTGCAAAAACATTATCAAAAACAGAGAGAAGAGAGAAAAAAGAGAAAAAAAGTAAAACATAAAACAAGCAAAAATGAACAAAACAAACAGACAAAGAATAAAAATAAAAGAAAGTAAAAACAACAAATCAAGCTTCCTCTGAGATCATTCCTATGAGTCCAATGTCCTTTCAGCTCTGATGTCTAGCTCTCATCACAGGCTGGTAGGGTTAATAACAGCAAGAGTCAGATGTCCCAGGCCTCCTGTGGAAAGATCAAATCTGGACTCAGTTGGCTTGCTGTCTGTCAGGTCTGCCACTCAGATCTGGCCTGTCTGCGCCCTATCTAGCATGGGGGAGGGGCTTCTTTCTTTCCCCATTTGATGCAATTACCTTAGGTCCCAAGTTGGAGTCTGGGCAGAACTGTGTTGAGCTGGACGGGGTGATTGTGGTCTCTGCCTGGTCCTGGGACAGAGAAAATGACTGCAGTGCGTGCCTCTTTACAGGGTAAGGCCCTCCTTCCTGGCCCTCTCCTATCCTCTCTCCATCGATTGGTCTCCAGGCTCAAGTTGGTCTCTGGTCCTGCCACTGAGGTGTGGCTTGGGTTGGGGAAGGGAGCCGGGAATTCCACGGGCAGGAACTTAGGGCCATGGTGGTAGCACATAGCATAGGACCAGTTCAGCAGCCACCTTTTGCAGAGGTGGCGATGGCGGTGGTGGCAGCTCATGGAATCCACTGCAGCAGGCCCCTTTTGCAGAAACTTTCACAGTCCAACTTGTCCTGTCGCCATTTTGTCCCTGCCTCTGGGATTTCTAAAAAAATGTTTTCAAATTGTTCACTGTTTGTGTATATAAATGATACTAATTTTTTCTTTGATTTTGTATCATCCATTCTGTCTTGCTTTCACCAAAAATTAAAATGTGCACTAAAACACACACAAAAATATCCTACAAAAGATAAAGATCAAGATCTGATATGGCAAATGTGCTTACATTATCAGACCATAGCTTTGATTAATATGCTAAGAGCTCTAAGGAAAGCAATAAACAACATGCAAGAACAGATGGGAAATGTAAAGCAAAGAGGTATAAATTCTAAGAAAGAATTAAAAAGAAATGCTAAAGATAAAACAAACTAACAAACAAACACTGTAACAGAAATGAAGAATGCCTCTAATGGGTTCCTTAGTAGAGTGAGTCCAGCTGAAGAACGAATCAGTAAGCATGAGGATATATCAGTAGAAATCTGAAAATCTGAAAATCAAAGAGAAAAAATAATGCAAAAATCAGAACAGAATGTTCAATAACCACAGGGCAACTACAAAAGGTGTACCATATGGATAATGAAAATACTAGAAGGAGAAGAAAGAGAAAAAGGAGCAGAATAAATATTTGAAGAAATAATGACTGTGAATTTTCCTTAACTTAATATCAGACAACAAACCACTGATCCAAAAAGCTCACAGAACACCAGCTAGAATAAACGCTTCCAAAAACCTACATTTAGGCATATTATATTCTAAATCCAAAATATCAAGATAAAGTAAAAAAAGAAAAAGCTTGAAATAATCCACAAAGGTAGGGAAACAACCTACCAATAAAGGATCAAAGATAAGAATTACATTTTACTTTTTCTCAGGGACCATACAAACAAGAGAAAAGTAAAGTGAAATATTTAGTGATGAAAGAAAATAACCACCACTCTAGAAGTCTGTGTCCAGTGAAATTGCCCTTCAAGAGTGAAGGAGAAATAGACTTTTTCTGACAAACCAAAATTGACAAAATTTGTTTTAGGACCCCCATGCACACCAAAATCTGGACATTATTTATACAGCGGGCACTGAGGAAACTGCAGATATGAAAAGTTGACTCTCCATATATGTAGGCTTTGCATCTCATATTTTAGATTTGTGTTTGGTTGGAGATGCAGAACTTGCTGTTGTGGAGGCCCTACTGTATTTATTGAAAACAAAAATCCACATATAAGTGGACCCAAATAGTTCTAACCCATGTTGCTCAAGGGTCAACTGTAATTAATAGGTTAAGCAAAGAGACAAAAGAGAATAATTAAAATAACAAAAGCAGAAAAATAGTAGAAAACAAAAATAGAAACAAAGAACAAAGGCAATGAATAGAAGAAGTAACAAATATGTTATATATTGATCTAATGACATCAATACTCAATGTCAATTATATAAATACACCAATTTGAAAGACAGTTAGTTAAAAAACAAGAACCAATTATATGCTGTCTATCAGAAAACCACTTCAAAAATAAAAAAAACACTTTAAAATAAAAATAATTTAAAAATAAAATTATATAGATTAAAAGTAAAGGGTTAGAGAAAGGTATGTTATACTAATTCTAATCAAAAGAAACCTAGAGTAGCTATATTAATTTCAGGCAAAGCAGACTTTAGAGTAAGGCAAATTGTCAGGGATAAAGAGCTGCATTATGACATAATGACACTGTAGTCAACGTTCCAAAAAGACATACAAATTCAGAATAGGTAAATGTATAGAGAACAAAAGATCAATGGTTTCCAGGGATTGGGACATAAGGAAAAAAGAGAATGGAGGAGTGAATGTTTCATCACTTTTTGGGGTAATGAAATGTTTTGAAACTCAATAGAAATCATAGATGTACATTGTGAATGTACTTAATTCTACTGAATGTATAATTTAAAAGGTTATTAGTTAATTTTATATGTGAATTTTACCTCAATAAGGAAAACACATGAAGAGATAAAATGCATTTTCAAAACATTTATTGAATGATTACTATCAAACTCATAAATGCCTGACATACGTGCTATCTCGCTCCACTTCTTGTCAAAGACAGACAGTAATTGATTGATTGTAGAATATTTCTTTCTCTAGTCACTGGTTTGGTCTCAGAATCCTCAGTACAGAACCCAAGGCAGTCACTACTTAGAACAAAATCATTCTGATTCTGTGCTAGAATAATCTGTCCCAATATTCAATTCTCCTCCACTTGCTGGCTAACGCCTGAAATTCCACAATCAAGGCTTCACTCTTTGTGGTATTTGATCTTTGTTAAATATTCCACTTGGGATATTTTGAAAATTGCATTTGTAGGAAACAGATTCCAAGACAAAGATTTATGAGGGGGAGGTCTACTCAGGAATGACATCTTAAGAGGAGGTATAGAAGCAGAGTTGGGCAGAGGAAGAAATTGAACTGTGCTACAGTAGCAGTAGAGACAGCAGCTGAGCCCATAGAGAGCTCTGGATCTGGATGACACCTTGGAAGTGCCCTCAAATGAGGTAATGAACTTGTATCCCCACATGAAATAGTCATTGTTTTTGAGCTATTCCCCGAAAGACGTATGATCTTGGACAGGGATGGGTAATTCACATGGAGAGACTCCACTCATGCTGAATTGTCAGCAGCCAACATATTGGTAGTGGAAAAATAAGTTTATTGGTCTGGAAAGAAACCCTGAGTGGCATGCTGCACCAGAGGTGCACCAATTTTGGTTATCACCAATTTCATACATCATGTGAATGAATTTGATCTCTTTATGAAGTTAGGGAAAGAAATTAAAACCACCAGGTGACCAGAAATAGGATTGAGGGTTACAGAGAGAGATGACTAAAAGTATTTTGAGAAGACAAATATTGTTGTATTATGAGGTAGCAAAGTTCCCCAAATCTGCTTTCAACTATTTTGTCTTCAATTTTTAAAAATCTGTACAATACTGCTATGGGAATGGTTGTGATAGTGGACCTTGAGATTATTATTTGTAGGAGAATCTGAATCTATTTTTATATTCTTGGAACTCTGTTTGTCTTTTAATTTTGCAAAATTGCCCCACTGGAAAACTGTCTTCCTAAGAGTCAGGGAGGCCAACTGTCAGTTTCTTCAGCCAATCTACAGTCAGCATGTGTGTTTGTGTGTGTGTGTGTGTGTGTGTGTGTGTGTGTGTGTATGTGTGTTTAAAAGACCTTTCAAAAGGCATTGCATACCTAAAAGTGAATAATGAAAGAATTAGAGTTTTTCACTGCAACCTACTTAAAATTTCTATTTTAGTTACTATGACTATACAACAAATGATTGCAAAACTGTGTAGCAGAAAACAACCATTTATTATTATGTTCCCAGTATCTATGATTGAGGTATTCAGACAGGGCACAGTGGTTATAGCTTGTTTGCTGCTACATGATGTCTTGATCCTCAGCTGGAAGGCTCAAACCTTTAAGACAAGAATTATCTGAAATCTTGCTCACTCACATTTCTGACAACTGATGCCGTATGTAGACTTAGACCTTAGCAGGAGTTGCTGCCGCATCTTCATGTGATTTCTTCATGTAGCCCAGGAGTCTTCACATCATTGTAGCTGTGTTTTAAGGGTACCTGTCCCCAAAGAGAAAGCCAGATAGAAACTTTGTATATATTATACCTAGTGTCAGTGGTTATAACATTACTCTTGCCATAGTTCATTATTTGGGACAATCACAAGCTCTCACTCAGATGTAAGAGGACAAAATATCATTTGCACTATAAGAAGGGCATGCGAGATGAATTAAACATGTTGATGTGGCCATTTTTTGGAAAATATACTATGTTACTCTTCCTTTTTCCTTTGAACTCATTTGTTCAGTTTTCAAAGAGGAAGATATTTGGGAAAATATTCATTTGCAGATAAATGTAATTTGAGATTAGAGTTCCTGGTATGTTAGGAAGATGAGACATGTATGCTAGTTCTGATTATTATTTATTCATCTATCCTTCCTTTTTTTCCAGGTGTGCTAGGGGTGAATATCCTATGTTCTGCTTAGAAAAAAATATTTTTCATCATAAAACTTTCAAAATTGCCAATCCTAGGCAATACCACACAAAAGTTAGAGTGGTCATTTTAATGCTTTCTCATTAGTTAGGAAGATAACCAGGAGAAAGAGTGCCTAAAATTTCTTTACTTCACTATTGACTATAAATTCCAGATGGCCTGGATAAAATACTCACCTGTTGGATATGCATATTTCCTGTAAGTGACACATTGAAGACATCTGTTAAGTATTATTCAATATCATACATTATTCACTGAAGTTGTTTCTGTACAATTTAGTTTCTAAAGGTAAGAGTATGTGTTCCATTAGACAGCATAGACTACAAAACCAAGCTGATACCATTTATATCTTCTTTGCCAGTAAAACTAGAACTAACATTAATATTCATTTGTTGTAAATATTTTATTTCAGGTACTTGGTATCATCAATTTTTTATTTACTACAAGTTTGTATTATTATTGCATTTTTATCTTTAATTGTACTATTTTCAGTCTGTTGACTCTTGAAAGATAAATTCAATCCATTTGGAATTAGATGGTAGTATCAATCTTGATAACTGCATAGTTTTCTTGATGAATTTTAGCAAAGGTATGGAATAATGTTAATAATGCTTGCATGTTTTGGACATCTGTTATAGTCTATGCACCATGCTAAATACTTTAGGTTATCTCATTTATTCTTCACAACAATGCTTTGAGTTCTATTACTCTTTCCATTTTACAGCTAGAAAGTTAAGATTGAGGAAAGGAAAGTAATTTGTCCTGGTGAAGCTGTTTTAACCCAGGCTGAGTCTGGAGTTCTCACTTTTTTACTACTATACTCTAGAGAAAATATAAAAAATAATAATTAAAATAATTTAGTTTTGAACGTAAATAACAGCCAAAGAATTTGTTTGTGTTTTGCAAGGAGCTTTTGTGGGGGGCAAAATGGCAGTACCATATCACCTAGATACATATTATAATTATAGGAGAAGTGACTTTGTGATAGCTTTTCTCTTCTGTGAGCATTTTTGTTACTTTTCCCACATAATTTTGAGGAAATTAAATTAATTGAAGAAATATCTGTTGGCTTTTATGTAAAGTGCATGTTTTGTTTCAGTAGCAAAGTAAGCAATAACATTGCATTTCTCAAACTAATAAATACATGAAAATTTACAATGGTACATCTTCACACTTTCAGAGAAGCTGACATGGTTGCTGACAATATGCTTATCTTTTGGAATAAACAAGCCCCATGGCTTGGTTGGCACTGCTAAAGCAATAGGATGGCTGTGTAAGTTGTATTACACCCCTGATTAGTACTTGTCTTAGAATTTATTCCAAAAGTATGCAGCTTACAATGATGTGTGGGGAAAATAATAGAAAATGGAGACTTGGAAATTTGGCAGAGCAAAGGGAATGTGAATCAATGACAAAGCAAGGATAAAAACTTTTGTAAATCAGCCTTGGGGGAGAGAAAATAAGCCTTGGGGGAGAGAGGGAAATGGATACCTTAGCATAAGGACTGTGTTCCTGCATTTGTTATGGGGTAAAATTTGGGCTGAGTTGTGAGTAGAGAGACTAATGGGTAAGAATGCTCTGAAATGTTCCAGGGTGCTCTAGTTTGGTTGAAGTCATCCTATGCCTGGTTAGGAAAGCTATGTAGCCATTTAGCCAGTAGTTTGGGAAGGGGAATTGATATCCTACACCAGCATGCAGTCATACTGTGGGGAGTCCTTTGCTAGTGAAATACAAAGGAGATTGATTATAACATCTCAAACTCTGCATTTCTGTACCCAATGATGGCACTGCAGCCTAGAGATGGGAGAGAGAAATATTATTAGAAGAGAAAGCTGATAAATGCAAATCCTTTGCAAGATTTGATTCTACCACCTTACCACAGTAACTGCTAATGCCAATCAATGGGAATAAATGCATCTACATTCTTATCACCTGGGAGATCAGTTGTTTTATTTTTCCGTGTCTAACACTGTTGTTCACAATATGTGTACCTATTTTGTTAAAACATGGCCTTAATGCATCTTTTTTTTTTTTTTGAGTTGGAGTCTCACTCTGTCTCACTCTGTCTCCCAGACTGCCTCGACCTGCTGGGCTCCGGCAATCCTTCTGCCTCAGCCTTCCAAGTAGCTGGAACT
>CAUYQG010081112.1:0-28791 GCA_963574415.1 Tarsius wallacei | reverse complement strand
GGAAGTCACAGCAGTCACGCAACATCTCCAAGAAAAGGATTTAAGCCAGGACTGGGGGTGGGGTGGGGGTGGGGAGGGGGGGCGCTACGAGGCCACACTCACCAAGAGTGTAGGCCCACTTCCTGTCTGTGGGGGGTGGGGTGGACGTTTCTTAAATAAATCTTTTCTTCTCTCACCTCTGTGTGTTGCAATTCTTTGCAACTACTCGGATCTCTGGGTTCCCGGCGCGTACCTCCGGCTTGCCAGCCCTGGCAGTGCTACCCGCCTCCCTGTGTCTCTCTACCCTCACCCTGTCAGTCCATACCCTAACAATTTGACTCCCTCTCCTTTTGCTCTTTGCCATTTGAACATTAGATCCCACCCCCAGAACCCCCCCAATACTCAGGCAGATGCAGAGGAAGGAAAATGGAGGGGGAAAATCCCCCCATTGATGGGGGATGAGGGGGAGAGACCACTGAAGGTCTTGGCAAAGGTTCCCTTGTATTAGCTGTGTAATTCAGGGAAATCCTGACATCTTTCTTGCCTTCAGATCTTTTGGCTGTGTTAGCTGGTGACTGTATTCCTGCTATGTAGGAGAGGAGACAGTTTGGTGTCTAGAGTCAGAAAGACCTGCATGCAGCCTTAATTCTGCCACTTACTAGCTGTGTGACCTTGAACACATTCTTTAATTTTAATTTTTTTTTGAGTTAGGGTCTCACCCTGTCACCCAGGCTGGAGCGCAGTGGCACGATCACAACTCACCGCAGCCTCCGGGGTCTCAGGCATCCTTCTGCCTATCTTCCTGAGTAGCTGGGACTCCAGGTGCGCGCCACCACGCCCGGCTAATTTTTTTAAAATCATGTTTTGTCGCGGCGAGGTCTCCCTACGTTGCCCAGGCTGGTCTCCAACGCCTGGTCTCAAGCGATCCTCCCGCCTCGGCCTCCAAGAGCTGGGATTACAGGCCTGAGCCACCGCGCCCGTCCTCACATCCCTTCCCTTTTCTAAGACTCAGTTTTGACACCTGTAAAATGAAACTGCCTCCGTTTGCCTCGGGGGTTTGTTTTGGATGACGCACGGTTTCTCGCGCGCTGCCAGCTGTAAGATAAACACCGACCGAGGAGCTTCTCGGCTCCCTGGCTTCGCTTTTCCACGCGCTGGCCTCCTACGAAAAGCAGACACCGCCCACCCCCACTTCCGGGGTCGCCGCCCGCTCGCCGCGGCCGATGATGGCGTCACTTCCGCCGGAAGGGGCGGTGCGCGCGGCCGCTCGGTTGGCGCGAGAGTCGATTCCCGGCTCGGCGGTTTCCGGGTTTTCCAGGCTTTGCTGCGGCCTGGGGGCGCCGCCGAGGGTGGCGAGGCTGCCGCCCGACCCCAGCCGCCGTCCCTCGGGCCGCGCGTCCCCCTACGCGCGGCCCAGAGAGCCCCAGGCTCCGGCGAGGTGAGTGAGGCGCCAGGTGAGGCTCCGCTGGGGCGGGCGTCCGGGGCGCCGCCCTCGGCCTTCGGGGCGCTCGATTCCCGCCTAGGTAACCGGCCCTCGCCCCGGCGGGTGGGCCTCTGACACCGAGAGGACGAGGCTTCGGCGATCCGAGAGCCAGGCCTTGTCCTGGAGCTGGGCAGCAGAAGCGTGCATCTGGCCTCGGGGGGGGCGCGACCTTGCTAAGCGGCTCCCATGTTGACGTTTAAAATCCTCTTATTGTTGGGGAATGAATGAGGCTCGCAGGCGGTGGGTACCTGCAGGGACAGATGGGCTCTGTATACCCTTAAGCCAAGTGCAATCGAATGTCCATCGGCCGAGGGGTCTGGAGCCTCCACGGCAAGGGCCCTCGGTGTATTCCATCAGGGGACGTTACCTTCTTTCTGTGATTTGCAAGGATTGGTGTTGTCATCTTTCTCCTTGACTTTGCCCACGTTCCAGGGTTTCTTACAGACGTCACGGACAGCTTCATGGGCAAGGCCGGAATGTCTGTCCTTAGGCATTCCGGTCTGCCTAGAAAAAGAGGTGGGCTAAACATATAACTTCTCACGCAGTTGTTTTTGTACTTGCTAATGGTTCCTTTATCTTGACAGTTCAGAAATGTCCAGAAATGGCAAAGAACCGTTTTTTGTGAAGTTTTTAAAGTCTCCAGACAATTCTGAATGTTTTTTTAAAGCTCTTGAGGTAAGACTAGTTGGAAACCCCTTGTTTGATGCTGTGAATTCATTTTCTTGTTTTGAAGTGTTTTTGATATGTTGGACTTTATTTTAGAAATAGGTATTTTATTTTCTTAATAGTTTTATTGTAGTCAACACTAATGTAGGCGTTTCATTTTTACATATTTTTTAGTTGCTGTAAGTATATCATTATTATGTATTTTGGGGGGGACTTGAAATCTGTTATGACATTTGTGTTTAATGTGGCTGTCCCACAGTTCTTGGAAATTAAGTTGCTTTCTTTTGTCTCCTAACCAGAGTGGTCCTTTGTGTTTTTTAAAAATTTGAGTTGGTCATGTACTGGTCATACTTCAAAATTTTTTCATTAATTGTTAACAAGTGTGTTTCATTACATACAGTATACTATGAGTGCTGGTAGGGGTGGGGTAGAGCCTTGCTGCTTACAGACCCCAGCAGTATTAGCATGGCCCGTCAGTTTGTTAGAAATGTAGAATCTTGGGCTCCAACCCAGATCTACCAATTAGAATCATCATTTTTAACAAGATCCCCAGTGCATGTTAAAGTGTGAGAAGCCATTGTAGAAGACTTTCCCTTAAAGTTCATTTATTCAACAAATATTTATTGAGTGTCCATGGTCTGATAGACACTATTCTAATACGTGGGATGATAAATCAGTGATGAGAGCAGGCTAATATTTCTGCTGTCTTAGAACTTGCATTCTTGCAGGAGTAAATAGACACTAATCAGACATGATAAATGAGTAAACACTGTGTTAGTTACAATATGCTAAGTGTCTCAGGTAGAGAAAAAAGCAAAATAGGTTCAGGAGTTCCATATGATGTCTGTTGAGGGTGGAAGAAGAAGAATGGTTATAGCTTTATTTTGTATTTTTTAGAGACAGAGACAGGGTCTCACTCTGTTGCTAAGGCTGCAGTGCAGTGGCTTGATTCCAGCTCACTACAGCCTTGAACTCCTGGGCTCAAGCAATCCTTCCATCTCAGCCTCCCATGTAGCTGGGACTACTGGCACACGGCACCACATCCAACTTGTAATTTTAGATAGAGCAGGGTAGGCTCTATGGAGAAGAAGATATTTGAGTAAATGCGAAAGAGATGAGACAGCCACGCACATACCTGGGGAAGAAGGTTTCAGGCAGAGAGAATACGTGTGTGAGGCCCTCGGAAAGTGTAGTATAGTGAGCAAAGGTTGGGGGAAGAGTGTTAAGGAATGCTTCAGAGAATAAGGGTAGAGAGGTCCTGTAGGGTCTTGTGGGCCATTGTAAAGACTCTGACTTACCAAGGCATGGGTTGTATACCTGTAGTCCTAGCTTCTCAGCTGAGACCCAAGAGCTCAAGGGTGCGGTGGGCTATGATTGTGCCACAGCACTGTGCAACAGGCTGGGCAGTAGAGTGAGGTCCTGTCTCTAAATTAAAGAAAGGAGAAAAAGACTTTTTTCTCTCAGTGAAATGCATAACCGCTGGAGAGTTTTAATCAGAAGAGCAGAGCACAATCCGACTTACTGTGTTAAAAGGATAACTCTATTTAAGAAAACATCTTCAAAATTGGTTCAGAAAATATCTGAGTGCTTACTGGGAGTCAGGATATGGTGGCAAACAAGATCCATTGCGAAACTTCTGGGGGAGAGAGAAAAGCTATGTATGTTTTTGAAATTTTATTTTTCTTCATCAAATAGACTAAAGGGGTAGGGGAGGGGTATTTTAGAAAGCGTGATCGGGAAAGGCATCTCTGTGGAGTTGACATGTAAGCAGACCTGACATAAGTGAGGAATCAAGTCAGGTGAAGACCTGGGAGAAGAGTATTCCTTGCTGCAGAATCTAGAGCAAAGCCTGTGAATGAGGTTATGCTTAGCTTGTTCTGGGCTTAGCAAGACAGCAAAAGTGGCTAGAGTAAGCAAGGGAGAATGAAAAGTAGGAGGTAAGAATGGGGAGATATAGGAAGTGGACAGACCATGTGGTCTTAGAGGCCATGGTAAGAAATGTGGAGATGAAATCTGCATGTGGTGGAAAGCCATGAAAGAGTTTTGAGTAGAGATTTATATGATCTGACTTGTATTTTTAAAACGATTACTAGCTCTTGTGTGGAGAACAGATTTAGGGCAAGGGTGGAAAAGAGACTATTTGGGAGACTTTTGCCAAGGTCTACATGAGAGATGATGATGATTTGAGATGGAATTTGTAAAGCTAATAGTACCTAAATAAAGAGGGCTAATTTCAGGTACATTCTTCTTTTATTTTTTCTTGCAGTCAATAAAAGAATTCCAATCAGAAGAATATCTTCAGATTATTACAGAAAAAGAGGCATTGGAGATAAGGGAGAATGATAGATCACTGTATATCTGTGACCCTTTTGATGGCATTGTGTTTGATCACCTCAAAAAGGTTTGCTGACTTCTAGTGTGTAGTCTGTTTTTTGGATTGTCTTTGCTTCAGTGCACCTAAATGCTTTACTGTTCATGAAGTACTTTGCAGATTATGAATATAATATAGTTCTTTTGGTTTGAGGAGATCACGATAATATTTTTTAAAGGCCAGTTGTGTTACAGTAAGTTTTATATGTAGTTTGTATATTTCAGGGGATATTCCTTCACTTAGTATAAATGAACCTATAGTACTGAAGCATTTTAGTGATGGAATTTGCCCTAGTTAAACTCAGTTTGATTGTAAGATACTTTGGGGGGAAATAATAATGAGTAGGGAAAGACCTCAACATAGTGCTTGGAGTTACCTATTTTTCCTATATGCTCTTATACACAGAATTTTAATACCTGTACCTTGTATAGGAGCTGAAAAATTATATCCTAGAAGGAAGCATTTTGAGATTCAGTACTGCTAATATACCAGTGAGCCATCTTATTTATTTTGTTGATTCTGAAGTCTACTAACATATTACTATTTTGGTGTCTGGAGAAGAGAGAAGCATTGAAATAAAAGTAAACTGGCTGTATTTTCATCCAGATTACAAAGTGATGATTCTTGTTTGCAGAAGAAAACATAGAAGAGTATATAGACACAGTATCTGGACAATTTTTTGAAGGTCTGTGCCCACCTTGCCAAGAGCATTGTTGATCTTTACTCCTTTTGGAAATACCACTGCTTGTCAAGATAGAATCAGCATCCATCAGATTCTCATTTTCTTAACTGGGCACGGTGATGTGCATCTGTAGTCCCAGTTACTCAAGAGGTTTAGACTAGAGGATCGCTTGAGCCCAGGAGTTCGGCCACCCTGGGCAACACAGTGAGGCTTCTTCTCTTTTTTATTTTTTGAGTCGGAGTCTCACTCTGTTGCCCAGGCTGGAATGCAGTGGCACACTCACAGCCACCACAGCTTCAACCTGCTGGGCTCAGGTGATCCTTCTGCTTCAGCCTTCCAAGTAGCTGGAACCACAGGCGTGTGCCACCATGCCCGGCTAATTTTTTGACTTATTGTAGAGACAAGGTCTCACCATGTTGCTCAGGCTGGTCTCGAACCCCTGAGCTCAGGCAATCCTCTCGCCTCAGCTTTGTCTCTTTAAAAAAAAAAAAAAAAGGTAAAAAGACTTCAACCAAACAAGCAAAACACTCATTTTGCTGTGGCTAACCAAAAAGTTAGTGATAATCCTTTACCTGAAGATATTTGCGACTGGGCACAGTGACTTATGCCTGTAATCCTGCCACTTTGGGAGACCGAGGCAGGAGGATTGCTTGAATCCAGGAGTTCAAGACCAGCCTGGGTAGCATAGCGAGTCCTCGTCTCTAAAAATAATAATAATAAAGGTATTTGAATCAGTCATGCAGTGATAACTTTGGCAACTTTAGGCTTCTTAAGCTGGCTTGAGTGTGCTGATGTAGAGCAACACTGTCACCTTTCTTAATATGAATGAAAATGAAAAACCATTTATTGACTTTAACCTGTAATGTCTTAGGGGGCTCTTTGTGGGGCAATCTCTTGCCACAATGTCTTACTAGAAATACTTTGTGGTGCAAAGTATTTAAAACACAAATGTAGAAACTGCCTGGGATTATACATATTTTTTGTGACTTAATATTTTAGAAAGGTTTATTTAGTTGAAGTCTCATTCTGTCACCCAGGCTGGAGTGCAGTGGCACACTCATGGCCACCACAGCCTCGACCTGCTGGGCTCAGGCATTCCTTCCACTTCCAAAGTGCTGAGATTACAGGTGTGAGCCACCGTGCCTGGCTTAACTCTTATACTTTTAACTGCTTTCTTGGATGAATGCTTCATTTGAAAAGGATATATGAATATTTTCTTATTACGTTAAGATTGTCTGTTTCAGAGATTAAAATTTTGATGGTAGTTTTGAGTGAAAGGGCTCTTGGAATATATTTCTTTTGATAGCTTGCATTGTTTGATTTGCTTTGTGTGTGTGTGTGTGTTTTATGTATTGTGTATCTGAGAAATTATATAATGGATTTTTTCTTGTAACAATTTGCTAATTTTTCTGTATGGTCATCTACTTATGTAAAGAATTGGTAAATATTATAAAATGAAATTTTGTAAGACTTATGGTCTTTTCCTTCTTAACTTACTAAAACTTTTTTTTTTCTTCTTTTTTTTTTTTAGCTTGGCTGCAGAATTGTTGGCCCTCAAGTAGTCATATTTTGTATGCAGCACCAGCGATGTGTCCCAAGAGCTGAACATCCCGTTTATAATATGGTTATGTCTGATATAACCATATCTTGTACAAGTCTGGAAAAAGAAAAAAGGGTAGGTGGTGAGGGAAATATATGATTGATCAGTCTGTGTATCTGTTGTGCTAATTTCTCTCCATAATCAATTTTTCACTGCTTAGTAGACAGCTTAAAAGACCTTCAACTTAGTGTTTGTGTCTTTTAACAAAGTTCAGTACACAACCACAATATCTGTATATATTTTTAAAATAAGTTGAATGTAGTAGAATTGTTTTGTTGAAAACTGGCTAATTGAAGTTTTTTGTTTTAATTTAAAAGGAAACTCACTTTTTTCCTTGCACAGTCACATTATTTTTGAATCACTTACCTGGATAATTTTTTAAGAAGGGATTCTAAGAGCCATGTTTAAAAAAAAAGATTATGTATTACATAGATGGAATTTATAATGTTTAAAAAATATGTCTAATATATAAAAATACAGTCTTTATTATGGAAGCAACATAGTTGAATAAATTCATGGAGTTGAAAGGGATAAATATAGGAAAATAATTATTTTTAAAATTATAATTCATATTCTCTTCCAAAAAGTAATTTGGTTAATTATTTAACTTTATAATGGTGCATAACATGTATGTATTCAAGGTATCAACAACAAAAGATATTTATGGAATAGTATATAAAAATAGCAGACATGTTGTTTGCTTCAGTACTAATGTAGTTTCTTTTGGGGCTTCAGGAAGAAGTTCATAAACATGTGCAGATGATGGGCGGACGAGTGTACAGAGACCTTAATGTATCAGTAACTCATCTTATTGCAGGAGAAGTTGGTAGTAAAAAATATTTAGTTGCTGCAAATCTCAAGAAACCTATTTTGCTTCCCTCTTGGATAAAAACACTTTGGGAGAAGTCACAAGAGAAGTAAGAAAGACATTTTTATATCTTCTAAATTTGAAAAAAATGATGCATTCAAGCGTTTTGGCATATTCTGGGTTTTCATATGGTATACGCTTTTGATTTATTATTCAGAACAAAAGCAGAGTCATTATTCTTTTTCCAGTGAAAACAGAAGAGCAAAATCTACAGGCTCTTATTATCAAGGTATAAGTTGGCAGGTAGAATAGGCTGCGGGTTAACATTAGCTCTAGGGTAAGGAATGCTTTAATAATATAAATTTCAGCGGTAAAATAATCAAGAAAATCCATTTGGCAGCTCTGTAGCTCTTATGTTGCCTTATCCTTCAATGCCATGCCAGTGTGCTAAATTGGAGAATAAATTAGCCATCCTGACGGTCTTCTTCACTCACAAAGGGGCATATGTAAGATAGAATATAAACATATGTAAGCCACCAGCTAAGATGCGATCATTTGATAAATACCAATTAAACCCATTTTATGCATCTAGCCTGAGCTAGAATATATGTAATAAGCAAAACAGGATACCATCCCTTCCCTCATAGAGCTTAGAGCCTGTTTTAAAGAGCTCAAGTTTCAAGTTTCCCTTGAAATTAGGTTACCAACCATAAGTCCAAATGTCTCAGAAGTCTATTAGCATATGAATTCTATTGACTTGTTTTTAACACTATCCAGCACATCCTAAATATATCTCCATGTCGGCCTCCATCATTCCCAACCCAAATACTTCATTAGCACATCTACCTAGCATGGCAACAGGACAATAATGATAGTTTTGTTGATATTCTGCCAAAAACAATTCCTTATATAGAATAATGGAAGAATTAGAAAGTTTATTTTTCTAGTAGACAGCCTTTGGGTTTTTAAGTAGAGATTCAGTCTTAAAATTTTGGGAAATTCACTGTTTTGACCAACAAGGGCTCAGAGTTAATGAAGGTATTTTTCTATTAAAACAGTTTTATTTGAGAGACTGTGTCTGAAACATTACTTGTGTGTGTGTGTGTTTTTGAGTCAGTCTCATGCTCACCCAGACTGGAGTGCAGTGGCACTCTCAGGGCCACTGCTGCCTCTATCTGCTGGGCTCAGGCGATCCTTCTATCTCAGCCTTGCAAGTAGCTGGAACTGCAGGCACGTGCTATCGCGCCCAGCTAATTTTTTGATTTATTGTAGAGATGAGGTCTGGCCAAGTTGCTCAGGCTGGTCTCGAACTCAGGCAGTCCTCTCACCTCTACCTCCCAAAGTGCTGGAATTACAGGTGTAAGTCACTACACTACACCCGGCTTCTACTTTTTTTTTTTTTTAAACTTGGGTTCTCACTTTGTCACCCAGGCTGGAGTGCGGTGACATAATCATGGCTCATCATAACCTGGACTTTCTGGGCTCAGGAGATCCTTCTGCCTCAGCCTCCTGAGTAGCTTGTGCCACCGCACCCAGCTAATTCTTTTTATTTTTTGTAGATGTGAGGTTTTGCTATGTTGCTCAGGCTGTTTCTGGGCTCAAGCTGTCCTCTCACCTTGACCTCCCAAAGTGCTGGGATTACGGGTATAAGCCACAGCACCAGGCCTGAAACTACTTTTTATTAGAGACATAGTATTAGAACTAGATGAGCAATTAGTTTAATTCTGAGTGCTTATCAGTTATCTTTCTCTTAGAAACGATTGTAAATCCTAAATAATGAGGAAAACATTAGTGATATTTGTGGTGTTTGTCATTATTCTTCTGTTAAATTTTAAACTATCTGGTAAATTTAATGTTTTTCTAACCATTTGTTTCCTGCAGGAAAATAGCTAAGTATACTGATATAAACATGGAAGACTTCAAGTGTCCTATTTTTCTTGGTTGCATAATCTGTGTAACTGGTTTGTGTGGCTTAGACAGAAAGGCAGTTCAACAACTCACAGTTAAGCATGGAGGTCAATACATGGGACAGTTGAAAATGAATGAATGTACACACCTCATTGTGCAAGAACCAAAAGGTAAAACTGTGTTTCATAAATGGTCAAATGAAAATTTTTCACTAGCATTTAACATTTTAAAATCTTTATGGAACAGTTTTTGCTTCCTGCAGAGATAGTTTGGGTTACAGTCTATAGAAAAATTAAATGACCTTCCTAGTGTTTATCTAGGTCATTGAATAAATATTAAAAAAACAAAAACTTGTAGTGATGTTTTATCTAAGCTTACTATTAGATCTTTCGATTAAAAAAAAATTTCTTAGCCAGCCTTGGTGGCTCAGCCTGTAATCCCACGCTTTGGGAGGCTGAGGTGAGTGGATTGCCTGAGCCCACGGGTTCGAGACCCACCTGGGCAACTTGGCGAGACCTCATCTCTACAATAAATAAAAAAATTAGCTGGGTGTGGTAGCGCATGCCTGTAGTTCCAGCTACTTGGAAGGCTGAGGCGGAAGGATTGCTGGAGCCCAGTGGGTCAAGGCTGAGGTGGCTGGGAGTGGCCACTGCACTCCAGTCTGGGTGACGGAGTGAGACTCCAACTCAAAAAAACAACAATAACAAAAACAAAAAACAATAAAAAATTTTTCACACAGTTACCAAATACTTAGGAAAAGTTTGAGTACCTAACAAGATGTTGCTAAGTGACATTTCTTTTTAATGACTAATTTAAAAAGCTGCCTTTTGTTTTTAAATGAATGAATCATTTGAACTAAAGTATTAACTTAAAGATACACCTTGCAGAACATACGACAGTAAAAAATGAAAAGGACACTACCAATAAGAAGAATTATTTAAAATTACTATTAATTTTGGTGTTCTGTAAACTTTATTCTGGATAATTTTTAAAATCAGTGCTCTTATATACAAATTGATAAGAGATGAGTTTTGTTAATGTTTTGATTATCTCGCTGTATATCTGTAGTTTGTTTTACTAAGCTACTTAGATAAGAAAATTTGAGAATAAATTAAGGTTGATTGGTATTGTGCTTAAGTTAGAACTTTGGGTATGGCCAGTTGTGATAGGATGATGGTGAGTGGAGCTGATACTGCTATTGCTTTTCTGAATCATTGCTGACTCTCAAGAGTGCCTAAAAAACCACCTTTTATGTTACGTATTGACTTCAATTTTCTGTAATACTGTTTCAAAATACACTGTTAGAGGTTTTTAAGGTAATAAAAAGATGTATCTTTAACTTGATTTCTCTGTCTATTTGCCTATCTATCCTGGACTTTAAGTACAATCCTGTTGACATTGGAACAACCTATTCAAAGCTGGGATTTATTATACTACATGCATTTACAATTTTCCCAGTTATCATGTATGTTCTTATTAAAACCATATAATAATTCTGACTTATCCCCATTTTACAGATTAAGAAAATGGTTTGAAGAAACTAAGTACTGTTTGCCTATATGCAAACCAAATCTAGCATTATTTCAGTTACTCCACAGTCGCCTCTTTCTTAATGCAATTGTGTGAAAGACAAACCCCCTCACACAGTATGTGTATTTATATAACACACACATAGGAAACATAATTAAGTAATAGCTTCAGATATTACTTTTTAATATACTATGTAGCATACTGCTTAAAAGTAAGTAATTACTGAGAACTTTCATTTTGTTGGCAGTTTTTAAAATAATCTATTATAATTTGAATATTTCTACAAAATTAGATTCTAATGGTTTGTATTTCCCTGTTCTCTCTCTTTTTCTCTATTTCTTTCTCAATAAACGCAACAGGTCAGAAATATGAATGTGCCAAGAGATGGAATGTACACTGTGTGACCACACAATGGTTTTTTGACAGTGTTGAGAAAGGTTTTTGTCAGGATGAATCCATGTATAAGACAGAACCTAGACCAGAATCAAAGACTATGCCTGATACTTCAACTCCTGCTGGCCAGATCAATCCAATTGATAGTAAGTCATAGTTAAAACAGTGATTTTAAAGACAATCAGTTTTCTATGTAAGAATTGATATGCTAAAAGGATCACAGAGATAGGGATTTTTTTTCTTTTTGCTATGCTTCTAGGCATAATTGTATATTATAAAATAGCCAAATTGTATAAAATGGTAGAAATATCAGAACTGCTCCTGGTATTTCTTTCTAGAATTAATGATTGCTTGCCTTTTTACCCTGATGTATTGCAAGAGATGATCAGAGAAATTAAGAACACTAATGGATAGAGGCTTAAGATAAGAATCTCTTAAATTTTACTGAGGTGTAAATATTCATAGGTTTTCTTTATTTACTGTTTTACTGTAGTTGTTATAGATCATCTGTATTAGTATTAAAACCGTTTCTGGCCAGGCACTGTGGCTCACGCCTATAATCCCAGCACTTTGGGAGGCCAAGATGAGAGGATTGCCTGAGCCCAGGAGTTCAAGACCAGCTTGGCAACATCTCGTCTTTACAAAAAAGTCAAAAAATAAGGCCGGGCTTGATGGCTCATCCTGTAATCCCAGCACTTGGGGAGGCCGAGGCGAGTGGATTGCCTGAACCTGAGGGTTCGAGACCAGCCCGGACAACTTGGCGAGACCTCATCTGTACAATAAATAAAAAATTAGCCAGACATAGTAGCATGCGCCTGTAGTTCCTGCTACTTGGAAGGCTGAGATGGAAGGATCGCCTGAGCCCAGCAGGTCGAGACTGCCGTGGCCGTGAGCGTGCCACTGCACTCCAGCCTGGGTGACAGAATGAGAATCCAACTCAAAAAAAATAAAATAAATAAATAAATAAGCCAGGTGTGGTGGCATGCATCTGTAGTTCCAGCTACTTGGTATGCTGAAGCATAAGGATCACCTGAGCCCAGCAAGTTGAGGCTGTGGTAGCCATGAGCATGCCACTGCACTCTAGCCTGGGTGACAGAGTGAGACTCCAACTCAGAAAAGCTTCTTTCCTGTAGGTGCCATGTTGACAAAATATTAAAATTTGTTTTTCATGTAATCTGCCTGGACCTTAAATTCAGCAACTTCAGATTTTTATGGGATATAAGCTACTTATTAAGAAAATGTATTAAATATATTTTCATTGAAATAAATATGAGACTTAATTTCATTTTCCCTTTTCATACTTTGCCACTAAGGTTTTAGTAAACACCTTGGAATCTTTCTTTGAATATCGTCTGTAGTCCTTTATTTGTAAGAAAAGCTAATCCATAGAAAATAGGTAATCATAGTTATTTTATCTCCATAAACTTATTTTTTTTAATATTTAGATCGTACTCTTTCAGATGTCAGCCATATTTCCAACATAAATGCAAGTTGTATAGATGAATCAATATATAATTCAGTTAACAGCAAATTGGAGCCTACACTTGAAAATCTTGAAAATCTGGATGTCAGTGCATTTCAAGCACCTGAAGATTTACTAGATGGTTTACGGGTACGTCTATTATGTAATAAATGCAGTAGGTGATTATATACATTAGCACTCCCTTGCCTGTATCTACATAAAGCTCTCCAATCTAGCTAAGAAGATGCACTCATTAGACCATCCATCCTTTGGCTGTGAGTGTCCCTCTGCCTGGAATGTACCTTCATCTGGTATTCTTCAGAGTTTTTAACTCTTTTTTCTGAACCTTCCTAACTCCACAATGAGAGTACTTAGTTTCTGAACCACTTACAAGATTTTTTTATTTTTTTTAGATAGGGTCTTCCTCTGTCACCCATGCTGGAGTGTAGCGGCTTAATCATAGCTCACTGTAACTTTGAACTTCTGGACTCAAGCAGACTTCCTGCCTCAGCCTCCTGAGTAGCTAGGACTTCAGGTGTGCGCCACCATGCCTGCTAGTTTTAAAAAATTTTTTTCTAGAGATGGGGGTCTCACTAGTTGCCCAAGCTTGGATTTTTATTTATAGCTATCATGTAAGTGTTTATAGTGTATTAGACACTGTGCTAATCATTTTACATATGCTATATGTTATATGTAGTGGCACAAATTACTCTAAAATGGATATTATCTTGAGGGTAAGACTTAGAGAATTAAAATTCTTTTTTAGAATTATGTAGACATTAAGTGGCTTGTCATATACTTCCAATTCTGTGTTCCTAACCGTAAGAGCCACTGCTTTGTTATCTTTTGGGTTATTTCATTTTTTAGTGTAAGGATGACTGTCTTATAAGTTTTTTGGCTGAAACATCATGCACTGTACTTTTTCAGATTTTCTAGAACTGAATACTTAATATATTCCTATTTGTAGAATGACTAGGCTGTGCATTGATTTTTACAGAGTAGCAAAAATTTAACCCTACCTTATTGTTGGGGAAACTGGGCAAATGACCTTAACATTCTATACTTCTGAAACTTACCAACTTACTTGCTGCACAGAAATTGTTTGGTGTGATCTTTTATCCTAGACCCTACTAAATCTAGATATGACTTTTAATATTTTTTACAGATCAGAAGTATATGATTCTCAATTTTTGGTAAGATACTAGTAATGGAGGTGATTTACTTTGGGATACAGATGCAGTTTAAAGTAGATTTGTCATTCTTAAATTTTTTAAGGGCATTTTATGTAAAATAGAAGTAAAAAGGTTTTTTTGTTTGTTTTTGAGTTGGGGGTTTCACTCTGTCACCCAGGCTGGATTATAGTGGCATGATCACAGCTCACCTCAGTCTAGAACTCCAGGGCTCAGGCAATCCTCTTACCTCAGCCTCCCGAGTAGCTGGGATTACAAGCACATGCCACTATCCCTGGCTAATTTTTTGATTTTTTTGTAGAGACAGGGTCTCACTGTTGCCCAGGCTTGCCTTGAACTCCTGGGCTCAAGTGGTCCTCCTGCCTCAGCCTTCCAAAGTACTGGGATTACAGGCGTTGAGCCACCACTCCTGGCTGAAAAAGATTTTTATGTTGGTTTTATTGGTTTAAATATATACATCCTGATAAATAAAAATAAATTATTACAGACACATTATCCTCAAAGTATTGTGCTCAGTTCTTTTATTTTTTTGTTTAATAAACTCTGAAAAATACCTCAATTTATAGCAAAGTAACTTGTTTAAAGGGCTTACACATCTTGCCCATGGTTATGTGGTTAATCCTTGGCAGTTCAAAACCAGGATTTAAACCCAGATTTTCTGAATTCAGACAACTAGATTATTTTTATAGTTACTTTAAAATGTACAAGTAGTAAGACCATCAAAATTTAGGAAGTTACCTGCATTTTAGAAAGTATGCACTGGTATTTAGAAGGTGGTGGATTTTGGCTTCTTTTCATCTATACCCTCAAAATATTTGCCAAAGTATCCACTGTGAAAGATAATACTATGCATTTTTAAAGTGACAGAAAAAAAAAAATCAAAATTCCAGAATTGTTAAAATCAAGTTTCAAAATATCATTTTTTACTTTTTTATATATCTTAAAAATGTACACAAGTTGTCTTATTTACTCACAATAGATTTAGATACGTACTTTAATACATTTGTTTCTATTGCAAGAAATAAAACATCTAAATACATTAATCTAAAGAAAATATTTTCTTTCTTTGCAGATATATCTTTGTGGTTTTAGTGGCAGAAAACTAGATAAACTGAGAAGGCTTATTAACAATGGAGGAGGAGTTCGTTTTAATCAGCTTAATGAAGATGTAACTCATGTCATTGTGGGAGATTATGATGATGAATTGAAGCAGTTTTGGAATAAATCAGCCCACAGGTTTTGTCACTTTTTAATTCCTAGCCTTTACTAATACATAATGACTTTTTTAAAAATTGCATATCAATGCAAGTATGGGAACTGCATGGCAAGTGGGGTGGTGGTGTTTATAGCTTAAACTAGTATGTAACTCTGTGCTGTTTTTGTAGGCCTCATGTAGTGGGAGCAAAGTGGTTGCTAGAATGTTTTAGTAAAGGTTATATGCTTCCTGAAGAACCATATATCCATGCTAATTACCAGCCAGCGGAAATTCCAGTTTCAGATCAGCCTGAAAGTAAAGCAACTATATTAAAAAAGAAGAACAGTAGCACCTCTAAGAAAGACTTTTCTCCCAGTGAAAAGCACAAGCAAGCAGATGAAGATCTGCTCTCTCAATATGTGAATAATAATTCCACAGTAGGTAAGAAATAAATGACTAGTATTTACAGCTAGTAAGAAATGTTTTATAGCCTAATGCATGCTTGTATGATTTCTGCCAAGTTTTCTAGATTTGAAGTTAAACTAAAACTTTTCCTTTTCTTAAAATTTTGTTTGTAACTTTTCTGAGCAGGTAAGGCCACAGGTCCCTGAACCCTTTAAGCCTCTCTCTTCTCTCTTAAGTAACCAGCTCCATTTTGACCTGTTAAATATACAGGCATTGTTTGGTTTGTGTGTGAATTTGTAATAGCATGAACCTTTTTATTTAAACCTTTTAACAAATGCCTGTTACTGGATTTTTGTGTATATGTCTGTAAGTAATACGTGTATTCTTTTATTTTCTGTATATTTTAATTTACACAAATGATAGATGGTTTGTATATTATCACCCTCCACTCCCAGCATGAAAGATACTCATCTATCCAAGTACCTAGTTATAAATATCCCAGACAGCTATATGAATATATAATTTTATCCTTCTTCCCACCAGTGGACGTTTTTCTCATGTTTCTTTCTTGCTATTACAACCAGTACTGCTGAGATTATCCTTATGCATGTCTCCTTGTGCACATGCGTAAGAATTTTTTTAGTGTATAGGCTCAAGAATGGCCTGGTTGATTCGTGGGATACAGACATCTTTAACTGTCATTCATAATGCAGATTGCTTTCTGAAGTGTTTGGCTGACTTTATCAAATTATACTTGAACAACAGTGAATAAAGTTCCTATTGTTTCCTATTCTTCCAGCATATGGTATTGTAAGACTTGAAATTTTTGCCAATCTGATGGGTGTAGAATAGGATCTCATTGTGGCTTTAATTTCGTACTGTGATTATGGAATAAAGTAGAGCATCTTTTTTGGTGTTATTTATTCTTAAGATTTTAAGGTACAGTATTTTGAGTCTTTTAATCTATTCATTTGTGATTTGTGTTTTTCTGTTTTACATAAGAAGCTTCCGTGCTTTAGGGTAAAAAAGTTATTCTGTATATTATTTTGGAAGTGTTAAAATTTTGCTTTTTCACATTTATGTTTTTAAGCTTTTTGGAGTTGACATAAAGTGTTCTAATTTTATTTTTATCCATGTGGATGATCAGTTGTTTTTAACCCTTTTTATTGAATAGTCCATTGTTTTACCACTCATTTGCAGTGCTGTCTCTGTTGTTATATTAAGTGTTTGTTATATGGACATCTGTATCTAGACTTTCTTTTCTGTTCCATTGAGACACTACACTGAGAGATGGTCTTATTATTAATACTTTGTAATATGTTTTGTTATCTGAGATGAAAAGTCTCCAATTTTCTTTACAAAAATGTCTTAAATATTCTTGGCTCTTTGCTTTCATACAGTTTTTAAAATTAACTTGTCAATTTCCACAAAGCCACTCTGGAAATTTGGTTGAAATTCTATTATATTTATAATATGGAAGATAATTGACACATTTATGATTTAAAAAACTTTTCATGAATATAGGTTATTACTATGTAGTTTTGTTTTTTTCTTATATCTTTCAACAAAGTGTAACACCTATATTCTTAAGATCTTACACATGCCATATTAGATTTTTTTCCTAATTTCTTGTCTATATTATGGGTTTTTAAATATTTTAATTCATATATCTTTTTATTTTTTATTTTTATTTGAGTTGGAGTCTTTGTCACTCAGGCTGGAGTGCAGTGGCATGCTCACAGCCACTGTAGCCTTGACCTGCTAGTCTCAGGCTCTCCTTCCACCTCAGCCTTCCAAGTAGCTGGAACTACAGGCGCACACCACCACGCCCAGCTAATTTTTTTATTATTATTTATTGTAGAGACGAGGTCTTGCCAAGTTGCCCCGGCTGATCTCAAACCCCTGAGCTCAGGAAGTTCTCCCGTCTCTGCCTCCCAAAGTGGTGGGATTACAGACATGAGCTACCGTGCCATATATCTTTTTAAATTACTTTTTTTTTTAAGAGACAAAGCTTCACTCTGTCTCCCAGGCTGGAGTGCAGTGGTGCGATACTGGCTCACTGCAGTCTTGTACTTCTGGGCTTAAGCAGTCCTTCTACCTCAGTCTCCTGAGTAGCTAGGACTACAGACATGTGCCACCACACCCAGCTAATTTTTTAAAAACTTTTTTTAGAGACAGGATGTTTTGTCCAGGCTGGTTTCAAACGCCTGGCCTCAAGCAGTTCTCCCACCTTGGCCTCCTAAAATACTGAGATTACTACAGGCATGAGCTACCACGTCCAACCTAAATTACATTTTTTTAACTGTTTGCTGGTATATGAGAATAAAATTGATATTTTGAATTGATCTTAAACTTTTCTATAGATTGCTTTGGGTATTGAATTTTTAAAAATGGTGTACCATTCTAGGAGTCTTATAGTGTTAGCTCTTATGTTTAGGCTTTTTCTTGGGGTATTGAGTTTTATTAAGTACTTTTCCTGCACTTGTTGGAATGATGATATGACTTTTCTCCTTTTAATGTGTTAAATTTGTTAATGGGTGTTCTTTTATAATATCAACTTTAAGTTCTTGTAGATATGATTTTTAATCTTTAATTTATTTAATACTTCATTTGAAAGTTTGTCTGTTCATTGTGAAATTAGCCTATAATTTTTCTATTTCTGTTGCCTTTGTTGATTTTATTTTTTATAAAATAAATTGGTAAGGTAGTCCCTGTTTTTCAAGGTCAGAGCTTACTTGAGATTGGAGTTCTCTGATACTTGAGTGTGTGAAAGTTATCTGTCTGATTTGTCCTAGTGTTTCTTTGTGTGACAATTTTGTAGTACAGATCTGTTTAATGGTTATGTGACTACTGAATTGTTCTATTTTTTTCCTGAGTCAACTTTGGCTAGCTGTGTTTCTAGGAAATTTAAAGACCAATTTTGTTAGTCTTTTTGATACACCAACTTTTGATTTTTTTTGTTTTTCTTTTCTTTGTTTTGAGTTGGAGTCTTACTCTGTTGCCTAGGCTGTAGGGCACATTCACGGCCACTGCATCCTTGACCTCTTGGGCTCAGGTGATCCTTCCGCCTCAGTCTTCCAAGTAGCTGGAATTACAGGCGCATTCTACCACACCCTGCTTATTTTTTGATTTCTTGTAGAGACGAAGTCTCACCAAGTTCATATTTTTTCCTCTAACTTCTTAAATTGTGTAATTTTTTGTGAATTATTTTGTAGTCTCTTTTTTTTTTTTTTTTGTGTTGGAGTGTCACTCAGTCACCAAGACTGGCCGCTCTCGGCCCCCGCAGCCTCGACCTGCTGGGCTCTGGCAATCCTTCTGCCTCAACCTTCCAAGTAGCTGGAACTATAGGCATGCGCTACCACTCCTGGCTAATTTTTTGATTTATTGTAGAGATGAGGTCTCGCCAAGTTGCCCAGGCGGGTCTCAAACCCGTAGGCTCAGGCAATTCACTCACCTTGGCCTCCCAAAGTGCGGCATTACAGGCTGAGCCACCAAGCCGGCAGTCTTTCTTTTTATCTAAGTATTTGTTACTGTAGATTTCCCTAAAAATACTAACTTAATTGCTTGCATTTCACAGAATCTTACATGTAGATGAAGTGTTGCTATGTTACCTAGGCTGGTCTTGAGCTGCTGGGCTTAAGCCGTCCTCCTGCCTCAGCCTCCAAAAGTACTGGGATTACAGGCATGAGCCACCACGCCTGGCCTACATTTTTAGTTTTAATGATTTATTTTTCAGTTTCTAGAAGTTTTCATTTTTTAAGTAGTTTGTTATTTTATATTTGTGGTTTTATTCTTTATTTCATGAAAGGTTAAACCTGTTGAAACATCTGAATTGGTGGACAATAGTTCTGTTAATTATTCTTATAGTTTTCTTGTGTTTTTTGTGGTTTTTATTGTGAACTTCTGCTTATTGGGACCCTAGGAATTCTAAGAAGCCCGAGGTAAGGTTCCTGCAGAAAATATTCATGTTCAGATCTGCCAGGTACCTAGCTAGGAGTTTACCAAATCAGTATACCTCTAAGTTAATTTATTGGCTGGAAGTTTCTTAGACCATCAGGCTAGTGTGCATTTGTACCTAGCCTACTTTGGGGACCAGCCTGTGATGACAGATGCCAAATGTACTTGCCATCTGTCTTTGCAGGGTGGATTTGCTGTTGCTGTTAGTTGATTAGTTGGTTGGCTGGTTTTGGTTTACTAAAGGTATTTCCCTTCAGTGATTCTGGGTTTGTTTTGTCAGCGTATATCTGCTCCACCTCTAGTTTGTGTGAAACCAAAAGCTTATCTCCTGTCCCTCGTGTGATACCCTTAAATTCCAAGGGTGTAGGTTATTGCACAAATAGATTCGACCTGACCCTTATCTTTAGTAGTCACTTAATGTGACTACTTTATTTTTAGCCCTTGAGGATTTCTCTCGAGAATCATGGGGTACGTGTGAGGATTGGTTAAATAGGTATATTGTATGAAGTTGAGTTTTGGTCTTTTGATAACCCCTCATGGGTGAGCATGTACCCAATGGGTGGTTTTGTGTCCTTTATCCCCCCTCCCTCCTTTAGCAGGATTTCCTTTGTTTTCTTTTGCATTTTGCTGTGCCTTAATATTCTGTGTTTAGAGGTTTTCTGTTGTTGTTGTTGTTGGGGGTTTTTTTGAGTTGGAGGCTCACCCTGTTGCTTAGTCTAGAGGGCAGTGGTATGCTCCCAAACTACTGCAGCCGATCCTTCTGCCTCAGCCTTCCAAGTACATTTCAGACATGTGCCCCCATGCCCAGCTAATTTTTTTATTTGTTGTAGAGATGGGGTCCAAGTTGCCCAGGCTGGTCTTGAGCCTGTGGGATTATAGGTGTGAGTCACCGTGCCTAGTCTTAGAAGTATTTTTTTAATGAGAGGGTTTCAAATACCTGGTCAGCTGTGTTTCTAGAAAGGGGAACTCTTAGCATTTCTTCTTAATCCACACGATTTCTGTCTGTGTTATACTACAAAGTTGGCTTTTTATTTTTGGAGATGGTCTTGCTGTCACCCAGGCCTGAATGCAATGGCACAGTCATAGGTCATTGCGAACTCCTGGGCTCAGGCTATATCCTCCTGCCTTAGCCTCCTGAGTACCGGTGGGAACTGTAGACATGCAGCACCATGTCCGGCTGAAAGTTGACTTTTATCGTACCATTTACTTATGCTTTAGTATTGTTTTGCATCAGGAGATCATCCTACTTTTCCAGAGTGCTCTGGTATAAAGGAGCCACATCTTAACTGAAAGGAATTTTATACAGTATCCTTCAGCAAGAGTACTTGGTAGAGGGCAGGGGATTAATTTCTCAAAACTTTTCTAGGGCAGCTGGTGGTTTAATGACTTTATAAGGATTCGGTGATAGTCAATCTCAGTGGGTCGCCAAGCACCTTAGAAAGGACAAAATAGAGCCAGACGTGTTGGCTCATGCCTGTAATCCCAGTATTTAGGGAAGCTTAGGTGGGAGGATTGCTTGAGGCCAGGAGTTCAAGAACAGCCTGAGCGATGTAGCAAGATCCCATTTCTACAGAAAAAGTTAGCTGGGTGTGGTGGCATACACCTGTAGTCCCAGCTACTCAGGGGGCTGAAGTTAGGGGATCACTTGAGCCCAAGGCTGCAGTGAGCTATGGTCATGTCGCTGTATTCCTGTTTGGGCAATAGAGTGAGACCCTGTCTCAAAAAAAAAAGATTTTAATAAAGTTAATTCTTAAAGCAGAAATACGTTTTATTTAAGTCAAAATTGCTAACTCTGGAGTCAAACAGACTTTAGTTCATATCTCATTTCTGCCACTTAATAACAGTATGACCATAGGCAAGTTACATAACCTCTTAAGCCTCCCTTCATTTTGGACACAGGCATATACTGATAGTGTCAACATCATAGTTAGCATTAGGAGAGGACTGTGCATATGCATGTGAAGTATTGTGCACAGTGCCTACATAAATGAATCCTTGAATAGCTTCCAACTGTTGAATGAATCCTTGAATAGCTTCCAACTGTTTTGGAATCCCGTAGAACAGGGGTCCCTAACCCCCAGGCCACAGACGGTTAGGAACCGTGTTGCACAGCAGGCGGTGAGACAAGCGAGCAAAGCTTCATCTGTATTTACAGCCACTCCCCATCGCTTGCATGGCCACCTGAGCACCGTCTCCTGTCAGATCAGCCCCAGCATTAGATTCTCATAGGAGTGAACCCTATTTTGAGCTGCACATTTGAGGAATCTAGGTTGCGTGCTCCTTATAAGAGTCTAATGCCTAGTGATGTGAGGTGGAGCTGAGGTGGTGATGCTAGCACTGGGAGTGGCTGCAAATACAGATTAACATTAGCAGTGAGGTTTGACTGTACAAAGAACATAATAAATAAATTGCTTGCAGGCTCATATCAGCCCTATCAGTGAGTGGCAAGTGGGTCGATGTGCTTCAGCTGTACAACTGCATCTGGTGGCAGGCCTTAAATCAGAATCTAGCACTTACTTTAGTCCACGCGTGGCCTGACCATTATTTTATTAGCCACTTCCATCTGCGCCTCTTTTTTTTTTTAATGGTGAGTTGTATAATGATTTCATTATATATTGCAATGTAATAATAATGGCAAAAACTTGCACAATAAATGTTTTGTGGTTGAATCATCCCCAAACTATCTTCCTTACCCCCACCCCTACCCCCGTCCATGGAAAAATTGTCTTCCATGAAACTTAGTCCCTGATGCCAAAAAGGTTGGGGACTGCTGCCATAAGCACACACACTTTTTCTCTAAATGGTTAAACAGTAAATATTTTAGGACTTCCCAGCCAAAGCCTATCTCTGTCATATATTTTATTCTGTTTTGTTTTGATAACTATTTAAGAATGTGAAAATCCTTTTTAAAAACATTTAATTTTTTAAGTTGACGGATAATTGTACATATTTATGGGGTTACATAGTGATTTTTCAGTACACATCATGTATAGTGATCAGATAAGGGTAATTATCATATCTATCATAAAAATGTAAAAATCATTCTAAATTCCCAGGCTGTGTGAAATAGCTGAGCTGGGCATGGTTGCTCATGCCTGTAAACCTAGCACTTTGGAAGGCTGAGGCGGGACGATTGCTTGAGCCCAGGAGTTCAAGACCAACCTGGGCAACATAGTGAGAACCTGTCTCTCTATTTTTTCAAAAGCTAAAAAACAAACAGGCTATGGATCCAATTTGGCCTCTAGGCTGTAGCTTGTCAACCCCAGTCATAAAAGTGTTGCCTTCCAACACAGCACCATTAGAGTTTTCAAAAGCATACTAAGTTTTTACTTCTTGTACTTTTAGCCTTAATATGACAGTATTTATTCATATTAGAGGTTGTATATTTTAGTTAATGACATTTATATTTTTTATAGCTATGGTTTGTTTTACTATGCACCTATCAGCAGTCTTTATCCTAAAATGAGATTGTTAAGGCCACAGCTTGGGTCCTTGATCAGTGTTTTCTTATGAAATCTGTTAGCTTCTATTTCAATATGAAACATTTTAGGAATTTTTGAAGCAGAAGTAACGATAACTTTCTTACTGCATTTATTGTTATTTCCATATTAAGGTCTTGACATTTATACCACTTAGGCCTGTTAATTCTGTTTTTTCCGTAATGATATTTTCCTCATTTCTGTTCTGAATTATCTAAGCCCGTTTTGGAATTAACACAGTACTGTTGGAGCTTCATAGTTTTCAACTATTTCAGGGTTCTAGTATAATACAGATCATACTCTCAGTAACCCTGAAGATGGGGTGGATCCACATCCCTTTATTGGGTATATTTAAGTCTTAGTTTTTAAAGTATGGTCAGAATTCTCAGAGTCCATATTGCATTGTTATTCTTGCTAGGAAATAAACTTTAAGATAAATTATCTGTTAGAAAACATTTCTTTTTGTCTTTCAGTTGAAGCTGAGAAGTCTGAAGTTGTATCCTTTGGTGATTCTACTCACATTACTTTGCAAGAAGAAAACCAGTCTTCTGTCAGTCATTGCCTTCCTGACGTTTCTACAGTTACTGAAGAAGGCTTATTTAGCCGAAAGAGTTTCCTCATTTTGGGATTTAGTAATGAAAATGAATGTAATATTGCAAGCATCATAAAAGAAAATGCTGGAAAACTTACATCCCCTCCAAGCAGGACTGTTGCTGATTATGCTGTGGTTCCGCTGCTGGGGTGTAAAGTGGAAGCAACTGTGGGAGAAGTCGTTACAAATACATGGCTGGTAAGACACCGTAGCCGCTGCAGTCGGGATGGAAGGATATGTGAGTGCCCAGGGGGCTCATGTTTATTTTGTAGGCACTTCAACTTAGGTTAAATTGGTGTTTGAATTTGAGCACTGTCTTGACTTTGCTTTTAACAAGGGAGACTCTGAAACAGGAAGATGTGCAAGCTTCTTGGTCCTCATCCTGGAGTAGAGGAGACTGCCTCCCAGGGCCACAGAGCAACGCTCCTTCTCAGACCACTCCCGGCCATCTCCCACTGTCTGTCTTTCCTGTTTTCTCACAGCCAAAGCATGACTCGCACTTTTGTATTATCCCACCTTGTTAGCTTCTCACTGGTAATTTTACTATTGATTTCTTTTTAATTTTCCAAGAGTTACAAGAAATAAATGATAAATTAATACATTGGAGGAAATGAAACTTAAAGCAACATCTAGTAACTTCAGTGATAGATCTCACTGATTTTAATATCTTAATGTGATTAGTTTAAATGTAGTTTGAAATGTATTGAGAATGACCATACACAAGTTTGTATACAGTAAAATTTCTTTTCGTCAAAACTAAAATTATTCCTTATGTAAGTATACCATTGTTAACCACTGGTTACTTATTTCAGGTTGGCTTTATTGTTTCTCTTTTTTTGAAAGGTTACTTGTATAGACTGTCAGACTTTAATTGATCCAAAGTCAAATCCTCTCTTCACACCAGTTCCAGTAATGACAGGAATGACTCCTTTAGCAGATTGTGTTATTTCATTCAGCCAGTGTGCTGGAGCAGAAAAAGATTCTTTGATATTCCTAGCAAATCGCCTTGGAGCAAGGTATGTAATATTTGATGTGCATCTGCTGTCTTGATGTACCTTTTTGTTTCTTTTGACTTAGTAGAGAATATTCCAATTAGAATTTAGTTGCATGTCTTTATTGTATTTATGGGTAGTGTATCAGTGTGATGGCTCAGGGTGGCAGAGGGAGGGTGCTAATAGATGGATACCCGAAAGCCTCTTAAGACTACAGGCATTAATGGTTAATTGGCTTAGCCAACAGGAAAGAGAACATTTGGGACTGATATTAGGCTATTATTGAATAGTGCTTGTCTAAGCTTTATACCCTTCCATGTGCTTTATGGATGAATTATTTTTTTCAGTGTGCATTCATTATTTCTCTGATTTTCAGTCAGAAATGTACGTTGAGTGGCAGTAATGAATACTTTGGGAGAAAGAAAATGAACATAAAAGTTACTTTCAAAATCCATAGTGGCTCAATCCCAAATTGAATATTAGATGGTGGCTGTTTAAAAAAGGAGAAAACTGTTATATCAGTAAATGTAAATGAACTGAACTTTTATATTAGAAAGAAAATGCTTCTATTTTGTTTATTTATTTGTTTTTTATTTATTTATTTTGAGTTGGGGTTTCACTCTCGTTACCCAGGCGGGAGTGCAGTGGCACAATCATGGCTCACCACAGCCTCAACCTCCAGGGTTCAGGCAATCCTTCTGCCTCAGCCTCCTGAGTAGCTGGGACTACAGGTGTGTGCCACTATGCTTGGCTAATTTTTTTTATTTTCTGTAAAGAGTTCTCCCTGTGTTGCCTAGGCTGGTCTGAAACTCCTGGGCTTAAGCAATCTTCTCACCTCGACCTCCCTAAGTTGGGATTATAGGCATGAACCACTGCACCCCACTGGAAGATCCTTTTAGATTAGGTCATAAAGCAAAATATGACTGCATTTAAACAAAAGACACACCTAAAACAGTGATTTAGAACATTTGGGAAAAACAAAAAAGATGGGCAAAGATAGTGTTAAGTAAATGCAGACCAAAAGAAAAGGGCATTGCAGTTTTGCTTTCACATAGTTTGAGTTCCAGATACAGGGAGAAAATGTACCAGCGATTCTGAAACTTCTTGTGAGACCAGATAGCAACAACGTTATTCCCAAGACTACTAGGAGAGTTGTGTCAAAGTATCTCTGCTGGTTAAAGACAGGAAAATTTAAATATCGTTAAAGATAACTGCAGTAGATCCAAACACATCAGATGTTTAAATCGTGACTTCATAATGTTACCCAACAAACCAAGGTAATTGATCACCTTGAAAGATGGTAGGGAAGCAAGCCATTATTTTAAAAGCTGGCAAAGGAAAGGATCAAGTATTTACCTTGCATTTCCTTTACAGTCTGCATCAAGGTAACAGGATAGTGGATAAGGTGAAGTTTCCCATTACAAGGTATTCCCACAAGTCAGTGAAGGAGGAATGGCAGGATTGTAACCGCTAGTGAGAGAAGGAGTCTAGGTATTGAGCATCAGCAGTTACTCACACAACAAAGAGACTAGGCGTTGTGTGCCTCCTGACGAAGAATCCACCACCACTTTGAAGTCATCCTGCCAAAAGACTCAAACCTCAGTCTTGTGGTTCTTCTCCCTCCAGCTACTGATTTACAGGAAATATGAACAGGAGAGCAACGCATTACACTACATCACAATAATATAATCAGCAAAATCCAGACTTTTGGTCCAACTCTGTGGTATAAATGATCTGGTGTCTTCAACAAGTGTATATTAAAGGGTAGAGAAAGAAGGGAGAACCTATATGCTAAAAGACATTAAAAGCAAGAAACTAAATGTTTACTCTTTAAAGGAAGGTAAAGAAGTGATTTTCATAATTGTCCAAATAGTGGCCTCCTACTGAGGGGGGGGGCTGTGTGGTACCATGGGAAGGTTTTGGGGTGGCTGGCAAGACGCTGTCTTCTGATGTGGGTGGTAGATATAAGGGTTTTCACCTTATGACAGTTTATGTGGCTGTGTGTTTCTTTTTTTCCTTTTTTCTTTTTTCTTTTTTTTTTTTTTTTTTGCTGTTTTCTGTATTTGAGTTATATAAAACAATAAAAAGGTTTTTTTGAAAATGGAAGTTGTGGAAAACAGCAGTAACAAATGTGATAACAGACTCCATTGGAGACAACTAAAGAATTAGTACTCAGAAAACTTCAGTGACGTGATTATGCAGAAAATTAATAGTTAAAATTGGTAACTTTTATTTATATAACCCAGTTAGGAAAGCTAATAGAAGCAAAGGCAAGTTTAACATGAAACTTGGAAGAACTGCAAAAGACTTGTAAAATGCTATTGAGAGAAACAAAGTAAGACCCGAACTCTTAGAAGAGAATATGGATAATGACGTTTATATTATTGCCTAGGTTTTTTTTTTTTTTTTTTTTGAGTTGGAGTCTCACTCTGTCACCCAGACTGGAGTGCAGTGGCCGCTCCCGGCCACCGCAGCCTCGACCTGCTGGTCTCCGGTGATCCTTCTGCCTCAGCCTTCCGAGTAGCTGGAACTACAGGCGCGCGCTACCACGCCCGGCTAGTTTTTGATTTATTGTAGAGATGAGGTCTCACTTGCCCAGGCGGGTCTCGAACCCGCGGGCTCAGGCAATCCACTCACCTCAGCCTCCCAAAGGCGCGGGATTACAGGCTGAGCCACCGAGCCCGGCTCATCTTTGCTTTTCAATAAGACTCTAGCCCATGTTGTCTGCTTAATAAATATTCTGATTGAATAAATGAATGAACTTCCAGCTGATGCTTAAGATCACTGTGCTGGTAGTTAGTTTCTGTTAGGAAGTCTGGTAGTTTTCGTTAGGAAGTGATTTATTAAGTCATGAGTCAGAAGAGACTCAATCTTTTTTGAAAAGAGATTTCATGAAATTGGAAAAATTAATTGAATAGTTTTAATATGTGTTTTCTCTAAATCCCAGCACTAAGGATAATTCTCCTTCACAAACTAGTAATGTTGGACTTCTGAAATTCTCAAGCCTAGGCATATAACTATTCACCCCAAACAGTCTCATTTACGTTTTTTGGTTTTGATTAACACCAAATGCAAGCAACTCACACATTTATATCTCCAGTTCTTTCCTTTGAGGTGCAGACTAAGGTACCCCAACTACCTCCTCAGCATCTCCACATGGGCATCTCAAAGGCACTGTAAATTAAACAAATGGTCTTCTCTCCCAAACATCGTCTTTCTTCAGTGTAACATATTTCAGTGAACAGCTGCACTGGCTGTCTGGTTTTGCAAGCCAGATGCCAGAAGAACCCTTCATGCCTCCTCCTTCCTTACCACTATATAGAAAATAGCTCCAAACCCAATACAGGTTGAGCATCCCTAATCTGAAAATCTGAAATCCAAAATGCTTCAAAATCTGAAACTTCCTGTGTGCTGACATGACACTCAGAGGTCAAGCCCAAAAGAAATACTCACTGGAGTATTTCAGATTTTGGATGTTTCGGATTGGGGATGCAACTATCCCAAAAACTATCTCAAAATGTGACACACTTCTGATCCCAAACATTTCAATTAAGAGATAGCCAGGGCCGGGCTCGGTGGCTCAGCCTGTAATCCCGCGCCTTTGGGAGGCTGAGGTGAGTGGATTGCCTGAGCCCGCGGGTTCGAGACCCGCCTGGGCAAGCAAGACCTAATCTCTACAATAAATCAAAAAATCAGCCGGGCGTGGTAGCGCGTGCCTGTAATTCCGGCCACTCGGAAGGCTGAGGCGGAAGGATCGCCGGAGCCCAGCAGGTCGAGGCTGTGGTGGCCGGGAGTGGCCACTGCACTCCAGTCTCGGCGACAGAGTAAGATTCCAACTCAAAAAAAAAAAAAAAAAAAGAGATAGCCAGTATTACCAAATGCCGCCACATTTGCCCCTAAAATATCTCTTATGTAATTTTTCACTCTTTCTTCCCCACAGTTATTTAAATCTAAGGCTCTTTTTTTTTTTCCTGGATTACTTAGTCTCTTAAGTTGTCAATTTACATACATACACATGTCCTCTCATATCAACTTTCCATGAGAAGCTAGGGTGATCTTTTCAAAATGTAAATTTTTTTTTTTTTTTTTGAGTTGGAGT
>CAUYQG010081110.1:0-15783 GCA_963574415.1 Tarsius wallacei | reverse complement strand
ATTGTAGAGATGAGGTCTCGCCAAGTTGCCCAGGTGGGCCTCGAACCTGCGGGCTCAGGCAATCCACCCACCTCAGCCTCCCAAGGCACGGGATTACAGGCTGAGCCACCGAGCCCGGCTATCCCAGCTATTTTTTAAACTTTTTTTTGTAGAGACGAGGTTTTGCTGTGTTGAACTCCTGGGCTCAAGCAGTTCTCCCGCCTTGGCCTCCCACAGTGTTGGGAGGTGCGTGAGCCACACCGCACCTGGCCTCTTTTTTTTTTTAAGAGACAGTGTCTTACTCTGTCATTCGGGTTGAAGTGCGGTGGTGGGATCATAGCTCACTGCAGCCTCGAACTCATGGGCTTCAGGGCTCTTCTTGCCTCAGCCTCCTGAGGCATGCCCCACCTCACCAGCTAATTTTTAAATATTTTTTTCTAGAGATGGGAGTCACACTGTTTTGCCCAGGCTGATCCTCCTGCCTTAGCCTCCCAAAGTGTTGGAGATTACAGGCGTGAGGCACTGTGCCTGGCCTCCTTCTGCTTTCTGAGTCTTGGTTTCCTCCCAGCAGCAGCAGTAGTAATATCCATTCACAAGGTAGCAGTGGTGGGTAAGTGAAACAATGCATGTAAAGAGCCAGGCACGCTGTAAGTGAGAAGTGTTATTTTATTATTCACTCAACAAACATAGGCATGCCTTCTTCTGAGCCAGGAACTATGCAAGCAGCTGGAGATAGAGAGATGAATGAGATGTTGTCCTCACTTTGGATATTTCAGAGTCCAGTCAGGAAGCAGACATGTAAACACAATTGAAATATAGATTCAATAAGTGAAATAATAATAGAATGTACATCGCTCGAGCTGGCACAAAAGAGGACGGCTGGCTCTCCTGAGTTCCGAACACAGACGACATGTATTGACCTGGGTTTCAAAGGAAGAGTTGGCTTTCTCAGGCAGCTGTGGGTAGAGAGCATTTCCAGCCCAGGGCATCGTGTGTGCAGAGGCATGGGGTGTTATGGAAACAGGAAGAAGTTGGGGGTGGCTGGAGCCTCGTCTGTTGCAGGAATGGAGGCTTGAGGGAGGCACAGTCAAATTTCCAGTGAAGAGCAGGCTTTATCCTATGGGTGCTGAGAAGCCTTGAAGACTTTTCAGCAGGTTGTGACACGGTTGGACCACTTTGGCGGTACGTGGAGAGTGACTTACAGGGCAAAGACGACTGGCCATCGTGGTACTCATCTCAGAGGAACCGGCGAGGCCCTATCTCACCAGGGCCTGGCCTGGGCTGTGCTGGTGGCCTGGAGGGATGGTGAGGGCTTCGGGGAGTTTGGCTTCGTTTTAAGGGTTTTAGAGCATGCAACCGATAGGACCTGGTGACTGGCCTGACAAAAGAGCGGGACAGCTTTCTGGGTGCCGGACTTGATCAGGGTATGCAGGCAGGAGGAGAGGGTCTTGGGGGTGGGGGAGAAGGGCTGTGGGGCCCACCTTGGACAGGTTGAGGGTGAGCACCCCAAGGCACTTGGGGAGAGCTGCTCTGAAGGCAGACAGGGACGTCAGTCAAGAGCACAGGAGAGAGCTTTGCACCAGAGCCACCGCAAGGTTCTGATCACAGCAGCGTTTGTGGGGGGTGTATCCAGTATCCGAGTCAAGAAGGCTGGGCTGGGGATGGGCACAGAGACCAACCAAGAGGAGGCTATTGCAGGAACCTGGGCACAAGGGGTGAGACTGGAGGCCACAATGGAGAAGGCGAAAGGTGATTTCGTGCTGCTGGGTATGTTTCCTTTTCTGTGCAGAGAAGACAGATAATGCCACTGAGCTCATTAGGGTCAGAGTGAGGCTGAGGTGCGACATCTCGCATGAGGGCAAGTTTGGTGGCTGGCATGCAGCTAGTGAATGGAGCCTCTGGAGGCCGGCAGCATGGGGCACACAGTGGGAGCTCGAGAAGTGTCAGTTCCAAGCAAAGCCTTTGCTAACCACAGGGAATGGAAGCTTGGGTGTGGGTGGAGGCGTGAAGAATGGCTTCAGTGGTGGAGGTTAGGTGCCAGGGAGCTGGCCAAGCTATCCCTGAGTGGACACATGGCAATGCAGGACTGGCACTCAGGGAGGAGGCCAGGGCTGCACATACAGGTTTGGGAGTCTCTAGGCACGGATGTGAGCCAGGAGGAGCATGGAGGGCAGGAAACCAAACCTGCAGGGGCCCGGGTGGCAGGTGAGGGGCACAGGCGAGTCAGCAGAAAGCAAAGCGCAGCAGAGGAAGAGAGGTCCAGGAGTCTCTGGGTGCTGTCTCTCTGAAGTCAGAAGCCACCAGGCTTGATGGTTTCACCTTCCTGGGCAGAGCATGACGCATGTTTCTGGCAGGTGGAACTACTTTGTGAAATATCTGCCACATTGGATTACCGAGAAATCCTCACGCCTCCTTGTTTGCACAGGTGCTGGCAAGAAGATTGTGCTGACTGACCCTGGCCTGAGACACTGGGGCCAGAGAAATCCCGACACAGTGGTTCTCGCCAGAGTAGGAGGGTTTTCCTGAGGGCCCTTTTAACTAGCCAGCTCTTCCTGTAAATGTAATGGGTTTCAGTTTATTTAAGAAAATCATCGTATGCGCAGCTTTTGGGGGATGCAACTGTCAGGTAAAAGTAGCCCTGTGTTGTCGAGATGTGTGTGTGTAACACACGTAGATGTGGAAAGGCTGTATGTGCAGTTTAGGAAATGTGAGGTAGATAGACAGAAAGGGTGCTGTGTGTCTCCAGCAACCAGAGGGAGTGTGGGGTGGTGGTGGACAGTGTGTGCATCTAGCGTTTTATATGAGATCACTGTGCAGGTATTGGCATTTGCATTCAGCCTGTGTTTATGTGTGTGTGCATCAAGGGGATGGTATAAGGTATGACAGATGACTGTGTGTGTTCAAGGAGTATAGCTACCTCACCACGAGCAAATGAGCAAATACCACCAAGTGGGGTTGGAGGTAGGAGGAGACACAGTTTGTGGGCATGCATGGGTGTGTACTGAATGGCAGTGTGTCTATATGTGTGTATCCTGGCCTGCATACATGTGTGCGTGTGTTTCGCCACTGGGTGTATGTGTTTGCAGGTTGTGCTCTCTTTCCCCACCAATTGCTTCATCAGAGGGCTCCCAGGAGGTGGGGTTGGAGCAAATGATTGAAGCTGGGGATGCCTCCGGCCTCTTACAAAGCAGACCAGAGCCCAGCCTGCTTGAGGAGTTGTGGCTTAGTTGAAGGAACGGCCTCCATCCTCCTGTCGTCCGTCCATCTTCTCTCTTGACCCATTGGTGAGCCCCAAGGCCAGGCCAAGGTGGGCCCCTATAGGTGAGGGCTGCCTGCCCAAAGGGTGTGGCATGGTCTAGGGCTGAGTCCCGTGTGGTCTGCTGAATCTGACACTTCTCCCCACTGGAGTGACCATGCAGCTGGGGGCCCTTGGCTTCACCCAGCTACTGAGAGGGTATTTATCCTAGAATCAGAACCAGCCTCAGAAGAGGCCTTAGAGCCTACCTAGTCCACCCCTCTTGTTTTTACAAAAGAGGCTCAGAAGGGTTAAGTGCTTGGGATGGAAGTCACACAGCACTGTGTGGCAGAACTGTGTTTGTTGACCCTGTGTCCCCATGCCTTTTCTCCGCTGGGTGGGTTGGATGTTGTGGGGTGGTTGGGTCCTTGTATGCAGAGACTTCAGGGTGAGTTGTGTGAGAGACTGCACGTCTCTGGATTGCTAAGTGCTTATGTGTGTCAGTGTGTCACTGAGCGTGAGTGTGTCTCGGGTGAGCCCTGTGAGAGTTACTGGCGTGAGTGTGTCCCCATCTGTCTCTGAGACGCCATGGCATGCAGGGGAGGAGCCTGTCGGGGGAGTCGGGAAGGCTGACTGTCACTCCTGGCCCTGCCTCCAATTCTCCGTGTGACCTTGAGTGGTCACTTCCCTGCCTTGGGCCTCAGTTTCCTGGAATGTCGCAGAGGATTGGGTGCAATGCATAGTAGTTGACTCTGGGTTCCGACTCAGGGAGCAGCTGTCTCTGCCCCATCCCCACCAGAGCTGTTCCTTGAGATTTGGGCCTTCCCGGCTGGGTGACTGGTGTTCGGGCTGGTGGGCTCGGGGGCTTTGGACCCCCCACTCGCTGTGGATGGAGCCTTGGTACCCTTGCTAACAGCCCTCCTTTTTTTTCTCTCTTTGCCTCCCCCTTCTCTGAACCTCGCTGACTATAGAGGAGCACCCCATGGAAGGTGAGTGAAGCCTCTCAGTCACTGGGGTCGCAGATCTCTCTCCGGGGGGTCCTGTGTGAGGGGGTGTCATTGGTCACCCGAGAACTCCCTCCATCCCTCCAGGGAAGGATGTCTGGGGTCCTCCCTTGGCTGCCTCGGCCCCCGTCGCACGTTCTCTCTCGACTGATTTGGTGGGGAGCTGCCAGGCGGGGCAAGCCCTCCACGCGCCCATTTTGCTCCGCGCTGTGGATGGGCCTTTTTTCTTCCTTGCAGGAGAGGGAGCGGGGCCTCAGGGAAGGGGTGGGTGGTGGGGGTGGAGGGGTGGGACGGACAGGAGTCTGAGGTGCCCAGAAGTGAGTGGGCAGACTTCGCTTTGCCAGCCCAGCTTAGGGAGCCTAGGAAGGCGATGCTGACAGCGGCTGGGTGGGCCGGGGGGTAGGGGCACTGGGGTGGGCTGCCGTCTCAGACGCCTGTGCTTGGGGAGAGGCCGCCCAGGGTCTGGCGCCTCTGTTGCAAGGTCCTGGGGACTGGAGTGTGGTGGAGAGCAGAGTGGGGGGCCGGTCCCTGGGGATGGGGGTAAGGCAGCTTCTCACCCCGCTATGACTGATGCTAGCCACAGGCCCCCAGCCCCTGCCCCATGGACTGCTAGCAGGGGGTGATCGCTCCTTCTTTCAGCCCAGCTGGAGGGCAAAGGTGGGCGCGTGCGTCTCTTTGGGGTCTCTCGGTCCATTCTTTCCCCATCTTTTCTTCCCCATGCCTTTTCTCTCTTTCCAGCTTTATCTTCACCTCTTTTTCTCCAGGGCTCTGTCCCGGGGCCTCTTCCTGGCCCTGGGCCTTCCCCAGGCTCTCTCTGGGTTCCTGTCATTCTGAGCCTTTCCCTCTTGCTTTGGTTTTCCCTCTGTTTCTCTTCCTTCTCTGGGATGGTCTGAGAGTAGGGAGAGGGAAGACTGCACTAGGTGATCCAGGCTTGAAGGCTGGGCCGGAGATGAGCGGGCACGGCCACCATGGAGATGGCAGGTGGGCAGGTGCAGGTGCGAGGTGGCATCCCAGTCTCTTCTCTCAGGGAGGTGGAGTGGGAGGACGAGCCTGGGCCTGGGCCCTGCCAGGGAGGCACCAGGAGAATGCCACTGACACAGGGGTCCTGGGAGAGAAAGGCGACAAGGGGCTCTTGGCCCGAGTGTGGGGCTGGAGCCCGTTTCTCCTTGAGGTGCCCACAGTTTGGCTTGCCTGCCTCTCTGGATGTCTCTTCTCCTTGGGGTCCTCAGGTCCCCTGGGCCCGGCAGGCAGGCACCTGTGTGTGTGTGTGTGTCTGTCGTATGCTCTGCTGGTCTGTGTGTCTCTGCACACGTCTGTGGACATGTGCTGGGTATGCCGCACAGTTCTGTGTCAGAGTGCGGGTGTGCTGTGCCCTTCCATCATTGCGTCTTCTGTGGTGTGGCCCACATCTCTGTGTGTTTCTGTAGGAACGTCAGCGTCTTTGTGTGTCTGCATCTGTGTTTGCATCTCTGTGTGTCAGTGTTTACCGCTGTGTGTGTGTCAGAGGGAGAGAGAGTCTGCGTGTCTGGGTGGACGCAGCCTTCTGAGGGCTGGAGATAAGATTTAGTGCTGATGTGACTTTTACTTGCTCTTGATGTCATGTCTCCTCCGGAACAAAGGGATAGATAGAGGGAGGAAGAGAGAGAGGGAAAAAGGGTAGAGGAGAGAGACTTGGGGGCAGGAGGGAGGGAGGAAAGAGACAGGAAGGGGGGGGGAAGTGAAGAGGTGGGAGGAGGAGAACTCAGGCCTCAAGCTGCAGGCAGGGGCAGAGAGGAGAGGAAGCCGGAGGGCACCATGCGGGTGAAAGGGGTCTAGGGAGAGCAGGGGAGAGGAAAGCAGATAGCGAGGGTAGGAAGGGAAGTTGAGCTTTGAGGACCGGCAGGAAGGAAGCTTGTGGACACCACTCGCCATTTCTTTGGTGGGCAGGGTGGCCTGCTGGTTTGGAAGTGGCACCCTGTGTGCCTGCATGTCAGTGGCTATGCGGGGATGTGTATCTGAGGGTGTGTGTATGTGTACATACTCAGGAATGGGACACACCTGCGTGTCTCTCTGTGACATGTCTGTGTGCCTGCTTGTGTGTCTCTTAACTTGTCCCCTATTACTGTCTTTCTTCTTTCGATGGGGGTCCTCTCTGGGGAAGTGGGAATCAGGAAGTGGGGAGGTGGGTTTGGCAGATGGTTTTTCCATGGGGGTGGGCCGGGCCTCCTCTGTGGCGCTTTGCTCTGGACCCTGCAGTCCCTCCTCTTCAGATGTCTCAGGAGTCCTCTGTACCTTCCCATTCTAGACACCGTACCCAAGGCCTCGCTCGCTGCAGGAACCCAGGGCTCTGCTGAGCACCTCCTTTTCCCTTCCAACCCCTTGTAGCAGGGAGAGCGACTCAGAAGCAGCCACATAAAGTGCCCTAGGAAGGGACCCTTGGCAGTGCCATCCATCACTGCCAGCCTTTTCTCCAGTGGTGGGAGGAGGGGCCGTTACCACAGGTGGATGTGGGAGGAGGATCCCCAGAGGGCAGGGGGCTGGGAGGAGGGAGCAGAGACTTCAGACTGGGGGGAGACAGACTTTAGGGAGAGAAGCCTCCGGCCAGCTGGGGCTGAGCGGGGTAGGCAGGAAGGGAACCGGCCTCCTCTTCACCAAGATGGCTGGTGCTGTCACGCCTGAGGGAGCTGAGCAGCTGGTTGCCGTGGTGACAGAGGGAGACTGCCGAATGCTAATGAGGCTGCGAGGAGCTGGGCAGTGGAGGAGTCTGGGAGGGGGAGATGTGGCTTCCCCCCAGCCGGGCCTGTGGGGCACAGAGGGTGGGTTCTCAGGGCACCTGGCTCCCGGGCTAGCGGCAGGGCAGAGGCCTAGATTCTCAAGGGTGGGAGCCTGAGGGCAAGGTTGCTTCTGACAGGGAGAGCTGGGTGAGGCTTTAGGAGTCTGGATCTGGGTCCTGGGTTTAGGGGGTTGGAAGAAGATGCTGGTAGTTCTTGGGGAACGAGTCGGTGGTAGGGTAGGGGGACATTCAGAGCAAGGAATGAGGAGACTTGTTCCAAATGCCCTGCCTGTGTCGTGGGTAAAAATCTTTGTCTTCCTATGAGCTGTTCTGTCCTGAGGCTTCGCTCAGCAGCTGTGGCTCCTCTCCCAACTGGTCTCAGACCCAGAGGTGGGGGAACCAACGCCACCCGTGAGAGGTGGGGAAGAGGGGACAGCGTGACCCATCTGGTCACCTCTTCCACGGGGTCCAGGCCTGTGACCCTTGGCCATGCCCCTCCTGGCCGCCTCGCTGCCTTTCCGCCCGGAACCCTGGCATTCTGGCCCTCAGCATTGTCTTGGAGGACTGGTGGTGGCTCTTCAGCCTTGCTCCTTCCATCCTGGCCCTGGCTTTCTATCCCCAGGGCCCACATCTCATTGCCATAGTAGCTGGGCTGGTTTCCAAGGGTGACTAGTGGTACTGTAGGGCTGTTTCCTTCCCCACCCTCTTGGCCAGGCACCACAGGGGTGTGGGGAGGGGTGGGGTGGGGCCGAGGCCTGGGGTGGGCTGGCTGGTCGTCTCAGGGAGCCCTGGGGTCTCAGCACAGCCGTGGACCTGGGGCTGCTGCCTGTGTGGGAGAGCATTTTCCTTGGCTGGTGTCCTTTGGGGAATGAGGTACTGATCCAGTGGGCCAGATTCTCTTCCACAAAGGCCGAGGAGAGGTGCCTGGGGTTAGGACTGAAAAGGCTCTCTCCAGGGGCCAAGGCAGCGCTGGATGGAAATCCCAGCCAATCTTGCCCTCAGTCCATTTTCCGTTTTCAGAATTCAGCCTTTAGGTCATCTCAGAGAGATTCCGACTAGAGAGGGGTGTCCATGGAGTAATTTATGCATGAGGCGCTTTGACCTCTTGGAAAGCTGGGCCTCTTCCTATGGGGTTTCACTGCCCTCTTGGGACCTCACTGTCAGAGCTCTGGCCCCAGTGTCCCAAGATTCCACCTTCTCCTACCTGCTTCCTCTCTAACTTTGTCCTCCTGAACTTGTTTCAGAACCAAGGTATGCAGGGTCCCTCCCATCCATGCAGAGGTTATTGGGAGGGGGTAGCTGGGAAGATTAGAACCCGCCAGATGTCTTTCCAAACCCCACTTTAGTGGGGGATTCTTTTAGGCCCAGGCTCCTCATACCCCCCATCTTTTCCCTTTCTCTGCCAGGGTCGTAGGGGTAACTGGGATGGGGGCTTGGGGGGTTGGAGGCCCTCTTGCCCACTCAGTCTCACGCTAACAGGACACTCTCTCTCTCTCCAGGTGGCTTTGATTTTTGTGTCGTGTTTTATTTTCTCTTCCATCTGAATCGTTTTTCTCGTTGACCGTTTTTTTTTCTCTCCGCCTCCCGGAAGAAAAAAAAAAAAGAAAAAAAGAAAAAGGAAAAAGCAACCCTCCCAGCCTCATGCTTCTCCTCCTTTTCCTTTTTTTTTTCCGGCAAGAAGAAAAAAAAGAAACCAAAATCTCCTCTACCCCTGCAGCGACTCCCCACCCCCTCCTTCCTCTGGTTCTGCCTTTCCCTCTCTCCCTCTCTCTGACGACCCACTCTCTCTCTCCCCCCTGTCGTGCCCTCTGCCCTCTGTTTCGGCATCGGGCCCCTCTCCTCAGCTCCTGGGCTGGGGCTTTCCCCGATGTCTGTCACAAGTTAAAAAGGGTTTTTAAATTGTGGCAGCAAAAGCTTTTTTCTTCCTTCTCTCTGGCTGATTTTGATGACTCGTGTTTTCTTTGTTTCTTTCCCCTTTTCTTTCTTTTTTTCTTCTTTTTTTTTCTTTCTTTCTTTCTCTCCTTCCCCTTTCCAAGGTCCGGCTCACCTGACGTTAAACAGCGAAGGTATGGTTTGAAGTTTTGGTTTGGTTTGGATTGGATTGGATTGCCCCCAGCCTACGCCTGGATTTTCTGTTCTTCTCCCTGTCCCTCCTGTGTCCCCTTCCCCTCCTCCACCTGTCCTGCCACCTTCCTTCCTTTCCTGCCCCCTTCCTCTGCCATTTCTGAATTTGATTTGGGGGTTGCCGCGGTGGGGGCGGGGGCTTGTCCTTGTCTGTGCATTCCCTTCCCTCGCCTGCCCTGATGCACTCCATCTGCCCGCATCTCACCTTGGTTTCTGACATCAAGAGATGTTTGAACTCCTGCCGTTGTCTCCAGTCAACCTTTTTTGCGTTTTCCTGGTAGTGTATCTTGCTTTTTTTTTTCCTCATGGTGGTGTTTGATTTCCTTCCACTCATTCTGATCATTCTATCTTTTCTAAGAACCCAAGTAACAAGAGAAAAGCATGGGCTAGAGAAAGAGGGTCTTAGGCAGCCTCACCCTCTCCCCCACCGGCTGTGGGATGCTTCCATCAGTGCTGGGGGTGAAGAGGCAACATGGGAGTGGGGGCGTAGTGTCCCTCCCTCCCCACAGAATCCCCTCGTACACTTTCTCCCCCGTGTCTTTGAAACGTCTCTTAACCCTCTTTGACAGATGGCAACATTGAGGACCAGAGAGACGAAGGACTTGCTAGTGATTACACAGCCTTCACGGTGGTACGGTTGGGACTGGTCATTTAATTTTAGCCTCCTTTGACCAAGTCTGTACCACCTTTGAGAGCCCTGGTGTTATGCAAACCCAGAGACAGAACCCAGGAGTCCTGACTGAGCCTCTCCAGCCATGGCCTCCTCCACCCCTCCCCTGCCACCTGCCACTGATTGTCTCCGAGCTCAGATTCTAGACCCTTTGGCACTGCTGCACCTGCCCGGTTCAACCCTCTGTGGGGGCATCTTACAGAGGGACAGGATGGGGTCCTGCAGGAGAAGCACATAGGACGAGAACAGGACTGTGGGGAGCGATTCATCTAGAGCTGCAGTTTGGCATGGATTTAGGTCTGGGGAGGGAGGGGCCTGAGATTCTTGCAGGTGTGAGGAATTACAGCAAGAAATGTGAGGAAAGAGGAAGCCCTGAGTCAGGAGTCAGGAACAGAAGCCCTGGTTGGTTCAGTCACATCCTTCTTGCCTCTCAGTGCCCAGTTCTGGGGGCCCTGACTGTGGCTCCCCTTTGTCATAGATGAAGTCCCTCCCAAGGGATCCCAGAAAGCCTCCCGGAAAGTCTCACGGCTTAGATGTTATTCTGGTTTTGGTTCTGGAGATTTGGGATTGGGGTTGGAGTAAGAGCCCAACCCCAGTCCCAATAGGGGCTTCCCCCTCCATCCCCGAGTTGCCTCATCCTGAAGTCGCCCCTTGCATCTGGTGACAGGGACGGGTGCCTGGGAGCCAGGTGCCAAGTGCACACATCCCCTGGTGGCGGTGTGGAAAGGCCAAGCTGGCCTAGAATCCAGATGTGGGAAAACGTAACCCCCGGGGCCTTTGGTGCAGAGGCCTGGGTGCTGATGAGTGGGATGGTGGCAGTGAGAAGTGACTCTTGAGAAAGGGGCTCCTGTAGCTGGGGGGCTCCGTCCAGTGGGCCTGGGGAGGGACGGAGAACAAGCAGGAGCCACGAGAAGCCCCTGGGAAGGCTCAGGGTCCAACTGGCTTACAAAATAAGTGGATGAAGGCACCCTTCAGAGCACTCTAGTGGGTGAAGCGGGTGCAGTTGGCGAGGAGCAGAAGAGCGGCTGGGTATGCGAACCAGGGGGCTTTGGCGGAGGGGTGCCTGTGCCAGGCTTTGAAGGAGCCGAGGCATGAGCACTCTGACCCAGCAGGAAAGAAGTGAGTGGAGCTGCAGAGTGTGGCTGGAGGGGATGAGCCTCATGGCCGAGGTGGCCAGGAGAACGAGCGAGAAAGGGCCCTAGGTGCTGAGGGCCGGCCTGGCTGTCTGCTGTGGGGAAGAGGGGTCCCCGCACTAGCAGCAAGGCCTCTGCTCCTCCGCCCGGTCTCCCCACCCTGGTAAAGGGCAGAAGTCGGTGGTTGTGAGTCTGGTGGGGCCTGTGGACTGGGGGCCATTGGCTTGTCTCCCGGCTCCTTCCCTAGAGGTCCCGAAGGCCAGGGAGTCCCCAGAGAAGCCTCTCCTCACCTACACCTTTCCAAGCAGCACCTCCGCCCTGGAGAGGCCCTTTCGTCACCTCAAGGCTGGGGAGGGACTGGCCGGTTGCCCCTGTGCCTGACTCCCCAATTCTGCTTCTCCAGTAGGGTCCTTACTGTTCTCCGAGGGGGGGGCCGGGAGAGGAGGAGCCGGCGATGTGCACCAGCCGACAAAAGGTCAGTGACCCCATGGTCCCCAGAGAGCCCAGCCCCCAACCCACTGCAGGCCAACTGCGCTTCCGGGGGGGGGGAGGCCATGTCACACAGGCGCGTCCCTCTGTGTCCCTCTGAGGCCTGCGGGAACCACTGAGCCTGCACTCCCAGCACCGTTCTGAGGGCCCCATTAGCTGCCCTGGTGTGAAGGGCCATGAACCCCTATTCCTTCCCCAATGCCCGGTTGTCCTGATGTCCTGTTTCTGGAACACAGGTGTTTGGAGCACAGGAAGGGGATGAGGGGGCTGGAGGCCTTCCCAGAGGAGGCCTTTGAGCTGGGCTGGAAAGGAGGCAGCTGCTCTGTCGGGAATGCGGGACCACAGCGACCAGTCTCTAGCCACATTCAGCCTCGCTGGGGACCTTGTGGGCTACAGACTCCTCAACTGAGGGGTACTAGAAAGTATCTGTTTCTCTGCTAGAGCAGTTGGGCAGTAGGGCGACCTTCCATTTAACCATCAAATTCTGGAAACCTGCTAGGCGCCCAGCCCAGGAGGATTCCGGTTGCGAGATGTGGCGTCTATAATCCGCAGGTATCATGCACATCTTCTGAATGAGCCTTCACGGCCCCTCGGGTGGGCATCATTGCCCTTGCTTTACAGATGGGGAAACTGACACCGGCACCTCAGAACCCGTGAGGCCTGTCTCAGGGCTCTAGCTCCTTTTCTGTATTGAGGCTACCTCTCTCAAGAGACTCTTCCCTAAGTATAGAGGCCAGTTTAACGACTCCTCAAGGAACTCCAGTGGGTGCCAAGCACTGTGGCGTGGTGGCCCATTTCCATTCTTCAGTCTGTGCTCTTCTGTCTGCCTGGATTTCCGCCGTCCCTGCCCCCTCCCCCGGCAGCTTGATAGTTCCTTGGCTGACTCTCAGAAAGCAGCCTGGCCAGCAGCCCCGGGAAGTCTCCCCGAGCGCCCCAGGCTCACCTGGACACCTCTGGTGTTCCCTCAGTCCGCACCTCCATCAGGAGTCTCATCACACTGCGTCATAGCTGTCCCTTTCCCTTTTGCCTCCCCCACTGGTCCGAGCTCCCTGAGGACAGGGATCGGGTGTTTTTATCTGTGTGTCCTGGTGCCTTACCCAGCTCTTGACACATTGTAGGCTTGTGCTCAGCAAATTTGTTTTATGTGAGCGCATGGTCTCTTTTTCCGAGGGGCTCATCGATGTTCTAACAAATAACTACAATAAAGCGTGGTCCACGCAAAGTGTATGAAAAGTACAGACCTTGTTCAGAAGAGTTGATTTATTCACTGAGGTGGGGAGAGGGAGCGGGGAGGGAAGGAGGCAGTGCACACACAGAAAGTTACATACCAGTACAAGAGGCCTTTGCTTGTGGGATGGTTTGCAGTGGAGGGAGCCGACCTGACCCTTCTCCTTCCGAGAGGCCCACGCAGGCTGAGGACCGGCTCCACTTTCCAGGGGAGGAAGCTGGGCCCTCGAACCTGACTCCATGACCAGCCAAGGTCACAGAGCTGAAGATGGAGCCAGCACTAGCACCCAGGCCTTCTTTTTCACATTGTTCTTCCTCTCCAGGGAGCAGTACAAGATGTTACTAGGCAGTAGGTGCCAAGTGGGCAGAACAGACAGCTGTAGGGCCGAGTGCAGGGCGGGGCTGGGGGAGGGGGCTGGAGACCTTCCCAGAGGAGGCCTTCAAGCCGGGCTCAGGAATGCGGGACCACAGCCACTGGTCTCTAGCCACCTCCAGTCTCGCCGGGAACCCTTGTGGGCCACACACTCCCCGGCGGGGGGTGGGGGTGTAGACTTGCATCGGCTGTTGCCCCCTTCCTGGGCCAGGGCTCAGGAGCGCCAGTCGTCCAAGTGCTGCTGGGAGTTGTAGTTCCCAGCTCTTCCAGCACGGCAAGGTGGGGGCGAGCGCCCCCTGCTGCTCCGGGGCTTGTGCATCCCAGCTCTGGCTGGCACTCCAAGAGCACTCTTGGTTGCTCTAAGCCCTTGCCCCATGGAGTCTCGGCCCCCTCCTCCATCAGGTTCTCGCTTCCCTCCCCAGCCTCGGGTTTTCCTTTCCACACGTGTACGTCCCTTTTCTGCCCCTCTCCTCAGAGGCGCTCAGGCTCCCTCTGGCTGCTCCGTGCACCTCTTTGCATCTCTGGGCCTTCCCAGACCTCTGGTGGCAAAGGGAACACAGCCTTTGGAGGCTCAGACGCCAGGGGGGCGGCTTTCCCTCCTCTCCTAGGAGACCCAAGAGAGCTGAGGAATCGAGGAATGGCCTCATTTCTCCACTTGGCCTTGCAGCCTGGTCCAGCCCTGGACCCGCCTCTCTCCTTTTTCTGGCCTCCTTTGTTCTGTCAGCCACTTTTTCACGTGGCTGCCTTATTCTTCCCTTTTCTTCTGTTGGACTCTCTCCTTAATGATATTTTCTTTGACTGCAGTGAAGGTGAGGGAGTGGGAGGAGTGGCTTCTGGGAGGAATGAGTACGTGTGGCAAACCCAAGGTCAAATACATTTCCTTTTCTGGTCCTTGAGCCCCCTGGCTCTGCCAGTGCCTGGGCAGCAGGCCTGGTTGCTATGGAAACAGCAAAGCCCCAGAAAGCCTTGGCTTCCGCTCCCTAGAGGTCTCTGTCCCCTTTCCTTGCTGGCCTTCTTCCCATCTCCTTTACCTGTCCCCTCAGGGCTCGCTCCCTTTCTCCATCCAGATAGCTGCACTCACCCCTCTTGCTCCCTCGCCGCCCTGAGCCGTTTCCTTTTCTCTTCTGTCCCACGACAGGCCACCTTTCTCCCTCTCTGCCCTGCCTCCCTCCACATCACCACTTTCCCCACCATCCCTTCTTGTCTCTGCTGGGGTCCTCTCCTTTGCTTTCTGGTCCCCCCACCAGTACCCTAAATAGACAGAGGGAGGGATTCAGACTGTCCTGATGTTGTTCAGGCCCCCACCAGCCTTGCTGCCCTGTGGCCTCAGGAAACCGGGCTTTGCCAGCTGCAGCAAGTGCTGTGCCAGGCTCTGGGGCAGCAGCTGGTGCCTTGGCATCCGGAGGCAGTGAGGACAGAGTCTGTGGGCAGCCTGCCCGGAGAGAGAGCAGCAGGCTGTGTGTGGAGGGGAGGGGATCTGCAGAATCTGCACCCAGAGACCCCCCTTGCCTCAACATGGAGCGCTGCTGCTGAGGCCTGCCCCTCAGGGGGAGGCAGGTGCCTCCTGGGGGCCCTGTGTGCACCCTGGCATTGCCCTGCTCTCTCCTGGGGCTTGGGAGCATCCGCTGAGAACTCCTGTACTTGGACAGCTCAGTGTCTTCATAGAGACTCTCGGGACACAGTCTTGTGGGCCCGCATCTGCCCTGTGAGGTGGGCAGGACCAGCTGTGTGTCACTGGCCAGGAGAAGTGAGCCCTGAGTCGCTGGCAGAGCCCAGATCCTCTGGCTTCTCCTGACTCTAGGACTGGTTCTCTTCCCTCTGCTTGTGCCCCGGCTTGTGAAACTGTGGGGCTGAGACCCCGACTTCCCGGTACCTGGTCATTGTCCTCCTACTTGTCACCAGCTTACAGGATGATGACAGTCCCTAAGGCTCTCCCAGTAGCTTCGCTTCAGCTTAAAAAGTGCCATGGAAGGGCCCTGTGCTGGGTGCCTATGTGCACACGTGCACATGCAGACACGCACGCACACGAGAGCCAGGCCTGCCCTGCACTCTCACCCCCTCACCTGCTGAGCACACAGGTTGCGTCCTGGCACTCTGGAGCCCCTCTGAGGTCTCCGCTTAGGGCCTGCGGTGCCGTACTTCTTAGGTTGCCATAGGAAGCTGCAGGTGGGGGTGATAGATAGCACGGTGGGTGCCCATTTGAGCTCCGCCCATTGGCCTGCTGCTACCTGGTGCATACCTGTCACCTGCATTGCCTTTCCACACGTCTCCCTCACCCTTCCCCCATCCTACTGCATCCCATTCTCTTCATCTGCTCCCTGTTGCACAAGTGGCCTGCTGATCCCATCCTATAGTGTGAAGCAGAAACTCTCCGCAGGCAGTGTCACCCGATGAGGGGCCGGAGGGAGAGGTGGGCTCCACCCAGGAGACCCTTGGTGTCTTCCCATAGGGGAGGAACTCCCAGGGAGAAGTCAGATAGAGCCTCTTGTGTCCCTCTCGTTAAGGGGAGTGGCCAATGGGAAGGTGGGTGGGGAGGGGACAGCTGGCACCCTGGCTCTGCCTGGCCCTGTGGCAGCGTCATTGTCAGCTGTCAGTGTAGGGCCTCTTAGCCTTCTGGTTTGGAAATGAACACGGAGGAAGTTGACTTCTTTTTTTTTGAGTTGGAGTCTCACTCTGTCGCCCAGACTGGAGTGCAGCGGCCGCTCCCAGCCGCTGCAGCCTCGACCTGCTGGGCTCCGGCGACCCTTCCGCCTCAGCCTTCCGAGTAGCTGGAATTACAGGCACGCGCTACCATGCC